>JBBPKD010000053.1:0-49995 GCA_038089075.1 Singerocomus inundabilis
TTTTTTCAGCGCCGCAGATCCAACAAGGACCCACAGCCGACCCCTCCTCGTCCCCCCCCCCCTTTCCTTCCTTCCTCGTCCCACCCCTCCTCCTCCTGAGCCACAGCCAGTCAGGCGTGTCGATCGCAAGCAGCGCCCACCGGTGACCAGGTGTGTATCCGAACGGACCCCGAGAGTGGTACTATGTCTCGAATTGGACCCGCCAACCTCCGCGCTTGTCGCACACGCCACTTATCAAACACGACCCAGTGGACATTCATAAACACCCTCGCCTCCTCATACCCCCTCCACAGTCCCACTTGGGCTGATAAAGCAATACAGACTTGAATACGCTCCCGTGACGTCCATACACCCAGCGTGGGAGTGACCCAAGCTATCGAAACAAGCTCCACAACACCGCGGCTTGCCGTCATGCTTACCCGTCCGAGATGGGCACACTACTCGGTCCACTGTTGCTCAGGTTCCTGACCTTTTGTCGCATCCCGCTCGACGTCCCTCCCCCTTGCCCCGCCTCACCCCCCCCGGTCACCCCCCTCGATGACTGATGGCCACTCTGATCTCCAGGGACAACCCCAGCCCCTGTTCGCCTTGCTATCAGCGCTCGCACAGCACTCAGCCACTTGATCTCTTCTTCCTCGCTTGGCGCACAGAGCAGCAACGTACGCTTCGTCGTCACGATCTTGAACGTGTACGGCCCATACGCCTGCTTTCGCTGCTCCGGAATACCCCCCGACGCTTGCGTACTGCTCATCACCGGCGGAGGCACACCTCCCCCGTGCTTGTGTGATTGCATATCAAATTCAAGTGCATCCAAGATCTCAGAGACGGAGAACTCCCCGTGTGGCTTCGTATCCTGCCAACATCCGACGCAACGTGCACACGTTAGTCACGCTTTCCGATCACTCCAACCCAACCTACCATGTGACTCCCAGAGTACACCAACTTTTCTCCATAGAGCACGAACCAGCGCTTGCGCCAATTATGTCGCTTCGATCCGCACTTCATCAAGTAACCGGACACGACTATCTTTGCAATCGCATCTCTTGACCCACCCCCTGGTCGGGTGGGCGAAGAACCGATGACCGGTCGATTCTGCAATGTCGAGTACGTCCGCTGAGCACTCGGCGACACGTCTTCCGAGTCAGACGACGTAATAGTTTGCGCATGTAGTGGATGTATCGGAGGGGGCGTTATCGTAGCACTGCGGTCCAGCATCGCTTGCGTCTCTTGTACCCCCGTCGGCGTAGTCAGTGACGTTTGTGTCCAAGTCATCATGAGCGTCTCCCGTGCGTCCTGAATCGCACCCACCCATCGCTGTACTTCCTTGTGACTCTCTGCTCGAAGATAAAACGTTCTCACAGAAGTGACAACCCCAAAGGTGTACGGATATTTCTTCAATACCACTTGTGTGCACGAGTGTACATCGGTCAGGTTGAGCAGTTTAAGCAGCTGGTACTCGGCAGACGTCTTGTAGTATGCCAGATGTGCTGGTCGCAATACAAACCATCTCTTCTTCCAAGTCTACGACAAGACCCAGATGAGCACGAGTCATCCATCCGGCGCTCAAAGAGTCACTCACCTTGCGTCGCTCACCCTTCTTCCAGAGATAACCAGACTTGATGACGCCTTCGTTCACAGAGTCTTCGATACACTGAGACTTGTTTGCCGTTCGCCATGGCCCCTCTTCTTCCTCCTCGTCTTCTTCAGACTCCTCCCCACTGCCTGACGCACGCTCCGCGATCGACGAGAGCGCTGGTTGTGAACTGCTGCCAGACAACAGCGCTCCAGAACCCATCGACTGCGAATGTGTAGGAGACGCCAAATCTGGTGACACGACGGAATCGGAGTCTGACTCTGTTCCAGACACATGTGCCTGCGTGGAGGGTGGACTCTGCGATGCCCCAGATTAGAACAATGCCTCGAGGGAAAAGTAAGAGGGTTGGATCACACCTTCCTAGATCTAGCAGCAGAGTGTACAGAGAGCTTTCTTTGTATCTCTTGTGGAGAAGGCGGTGCTGCTGTCGAAGGCGACATGTCCGAGCGCGCTAGGATGAGTGTTGCTATCAAGGACTGTCTTGTCTACACGCTCGTCACACGCGTGACCTGGTCACACATCCTCCCTCCGAGGTCTAGTAGTAGTACTACCAGTCCACACGACGCCCTCGTACAACGCGCTCGGTGGATGGTAGCAGTAAACATGTACACGTTCGTAACCAGCGTTGCCAGTCATCTTGCAAGCGCTGTTCGTCTGGCTGAGACCGCCCTTGTGACATTCCTAATCGAGCACCACGCCCATCGTGATCAGATAAGAGCCAGCTTGTCCCCCGACGATCATCAACCTCAGCCATGACACTGTCCGTCGAGGAAAAGTTTAAAAAGGCCGTCCAGTACGTCCAACGTCTCCCCAAGGACGGTCCCTACCAGCCCAGCCAGGACACCAAGCTCAAGGTGAGGACATTCTCTCCGCCGCGTCGTCTGATCCGCTGAAACAACCGCGTCAGTACTACGCATATTACAAGCAAGGTTCGTGTCCTGGAACCGTCCAAACGCTGGCCCCCACTGAGTGCCGCATATAGCCACCATCGGTGATGTCAACACCCCGAGACCCGGCATACTGGACTTTGTCGGAAAGGCGAAATGGTCAGTTGTCTCCGCTGCTCTTTGGCCTTGCTCGATCCCGCTCGTCACCGTAGGGATGCCTGGAAGAACGTCGAGGGCACAAGCACGGAAGATGCTCAGACGACATACGTCAACTTGCTCGTCGAGGTCAGATTGTTTCGTCACGTTACCCGGGTCTGCTTGACAGCCGAGCTCGATAACAGGATCTTGACAAGATCACACCAAAGTCTGAGGAGCTCGAGAAGCTGCTCCAAGAACTCAAGGATTAGAACAGGCTGTATGAGTAAGCACATGTAAACGCACATTCAAGGTAGCCGTTGGGAATGGGCATACCCGTTACCGGTGACATCGTGTGCAGAGTGCATACAATTTCGGCATACAACACGGACCTGGGCAGAACAGAACTGGCCTGCAGGGGGTCATGTGTTGTACTCACTGTTCCAGCACGAGGCAGATAACGCTCCGGCGTCTATACCACATCGTTGGCGCTGCGAAAGGAAAGGGTGTTCGAGGACCTCGTCCAACTGCACAGGCTGGATGGCTCCTGCCGCCCAACTTTCCTAATCAAGGCATAGTTCAAGTGACGGCTCAGGGAAATATTTGGTTCTGGAACGCTTCGAGTCGGTCCAAGTTCGCCGGTAAGAGACGACCAATAAGACGCAGCATAACGAGCGAGATCTGGGATAATCTCACAAGCTTGCACAGCCAACGGGCCTCTGCCCTGTTTCCACCATTTATGCAGCAATCTCATGTTGGCAGTCGACCCAAGAGAAGTTCAATGGATACAGCATCCACGTCAGCCGTTAGCTAAGGAGCTGAGAAAACAATTGAACCTTGCTGGGCCGTCAGAATCATTGTTTGGACAAATTCTCAAAAGTGGAGCATTGAGCTGGCATGCAACGAGGTTGGCTGCCGTGAGTCTATATGTTTTACGAGCCATGGTAATTAATAAACACAAAGATGGCACGATTCGTCGTATGGTAGTCGTATATTTCTCGACTGCTCGATCAATCAGTATTCTATGTGGCTACTTTCACACCACACTGACAGACGCCGCCGGTGACGTGCTTTATCAGGGTACATGTGTTGCTGCTAGGTGCCGATCAGAGAATCTTTGTTACTGGTCTAGTACACTCTAGGTAAGTATTACACCTGGTGAGCACCTCGACCCCAGTGTCAGACGACTCGGGTTCCTGTGGCTGATCGAGTGTCTCTCACCCCAGTCAAGTGCGTTGTCGCCTGTGGTGTCATGGTCTCGGCGACGACGGTCACGACAGAATCGTCGTTGCGGGACTTCGGCCGAGGGGAGAACAAGGACGGAGCGAGACAATCCTGGACGACCCACTGTTCTGGGCATCTAGGGTATATGACACATCATCATCACAACTTCTCTGCAAGTGGCTGCCGTCCTCGTGGAGGTGCTCAACGTTGTACCCTTGATTTGTAAGGTCTCATGTTCCCCATCTCTGCTTTTCGGAGCTTAAGCGCCCCTTTTTCGGTTGTTTGGCACAGTCTACTTTTGGACAGCAGAGGACGCTAGACTCTATTGGGCGTCTTCCAGACCAGCCACATTGTACAGCTTGCCAGTGGGCTTAGAAGCATGCCCCTTTGAAATCAAAACAAGTCCATCCATCGCACGCACGGCCTCCACAGCATGGCAAGAAGCGGTCAACGTGATCATTAAATGGCTTCTGATACGGGTGGAAATGGCCAAGTTCTACCGACAAAGTGTCCACGTATACGTCATGTTCTTTCCTCCGCTTACACCGGTGCGAAATAGTTTCCGTTGCGCCTACCCACCGTGCCATCAAACTGTTCGTGCAATCTCCATATATTTCATTGTTTTCTTTTTAGCAAAAATACTTTCATAAGGTCGTGCTTTACCACCGGCCCACGTTGCTTATGCAGCAGGGAAGACCTCCGCCGTTCCGCGACTCATCTATTTTTCTCCGTTAGGAACGCACCAAGTGTACATGCCCGATGGTCGCCCTCTGTGAGGATGTTGACTTGTGTACGATTTTTCTTCTTTTAATCTCTGTCTTCCATGTATCATTCAATATAACATATTCACACCGTCACTTGAACAATAAGAGTAAGTGCAGGTTCTCGAGTCGGCATCGACCGGTATTTGGATTTGCCACATACTACGAACGCCACATCAGACCATCCTAGTCCCTCAAGTCCTCATGTTCTCCGCAGCGCCGCTTCGCGGTAGAACCGTAAGTGGTGATACACTGATGCCCGTCAAACGCTGCCTCCTCAGATGTCGGACCCGGCCACTCAGCCGTCGAGCGGTGGCCAGATGATAAGGTTCACTCTGCCGCATCCTGTTCCTAGTTAACCTCCGTCTACACGGGCGTCCGTGGTCATTTTCCCACCTACCAGGTACCGTACAGGTGGAACGTTGTCGTTCTGGACCAATAGGTGGCGTCGCTGGCAGTGTCACAGCATTCACTACGCTCGTTTCCCTCACAATCTGGGCACTTGGTGTGACTTGCACAACAGCTACTGAAAAACGTGGCCAAAAGAACATTCATTTGGCTTGCACAACACATCACGAAGTCCCGATTCACGAAGATCCCACTCGTACAACGAGTGCTTTCTACAGGGTATTGAAGTAAAAAGTTGAAAGACAAGATAATACACACAATCATGAATATGATACAGCACATCGTGGCACACAACGTGACCTACAATCCTCGCACAGGGTAAACCCAGATCGTAGTAGTAGAGAAAACAAAGAAACAAAAGTGTCACGGGATTCGTCCAAGATCCGGATTGGCGATATATAACGGGGTATGCGGAGTAACGCCGTAGTGTATCGTAGGTCGCGTTCGTGATGGTATTTCTTCACAACGCCGTGTATTTTGAGGGGGAGGAGCTCGCTGTGGCTCTAGTTCTAGAGACAGCCTGTGCTCGTATGCTTGGACTTTACTGGCCACCATGGCGCCCTTCTCCGAGGATGCCAATTTGAATCTTGATGGCGTCAAAGGCTTAGAGGGCGTCTCTGCGTCCATAGAAAGAGGAGGGATAGTTGGGGCTAATGTTAGCGGTGGCGGATCAACGTGGGGTGAGCCGCTTGACATAGTGATCTCGGCAAGCACATGATGACGGTCAACAGCGAACATTCCTTGCTCGGTTATTTCCGCAGAACCCAGTGATGGGGCGCGCCGGGAACTCGATCCGTCAGATACGAGACGCTGAACCACGTCATAGCTGTTCCCAAGGTGCTCCGCAAAGTCGGTGTTCGCCGTGCGCCCACTATGAGCGGAAGACAATGATCTACCATGTCCGGTAGGTATGTTGGCAGGTGCATCGTTAGAGCACGCAGGAGCGGGAGTGGACTTCTTGGTCTCTTCAAACGGAGCGAGCAATGGAGCGGGTGTTGGATCTCTGAAATCCAGCGACTTGGGTGATGTGATCGATGTACGACGATCGAGGAGCGGAGATTTTGTTAAACGCGACCACCAACCATCGGAACGGGATAGAGATAGTGAACGAGACATGATAGAACCTGAGACGGTCGAGTATCGAAGGAATGTAATGGGGTGTGGATCAGAGACACATGAGGCAGAAGGACTCTGGGTCGTTGAAGACATGCTAGGTAGCGGGGAGAGCGCGGCGTCTGCATGGCCATAGGATATATGCCCATGCGAAGGTTCTTGCAAAGACGGATGCGAGTTGGAAGGGTCCGAGAGAGATGTGTGAGAGGTCTCTTTGAGGGAGGTGAGAGTCTGTGAGCGTACGGAGAACGGCCAGACGGAATCTTTGGGAACCAAAGCGGGCCACTCAAAATCGTCAGTTTCGTCACATCTCAGAAGAGAATTGTCATAATCTGCGTCCTTCTCGGGAGTACCAGGGCGTAAATTGAGATCTTCATATTCGTCGTCTTGGTGAGGGTCCTCAAAGGGGTCGGTGTACGACCACAAGTTTCCGTCTTCCCGACGGATCGAGTGCGAGGAATATTTGTTGTGAACACTTGCTTGACGAATCAAACTTTCCTGGTCTTCACGGACATGATCAATCTTCTCCCATGCGCTGTCCCCTTGATGTCCTTCAGATCCGCTGGGCTCGCGGCCAATCACCCCACGCACCAAGGTACTCATGGAGCGGAAGGACCAGACATTCGTCCTCCCACTACCCTGTCTTTGCATGGAACCCAAGTGTCCGACCCAGCCTAACGATCTAGTGTCCTCGTCTGCAAACATGTCCTTCCGGGGCCGATGCAACCCGGAGCTGAATTTGCTGATGCCGAGGTGTGCGAGAATATTCGTTATCACACCTAGGCTGACGACACCCTTGACCCTTTCACCGGTCTGACCGTTGAGATGTGCTGCCACTAGTGCAGCACCATCCATCGATCCCTCCTCCGAGCATTCGGGGCCCTCTGTAAATGGGACAGATTTCCCAACTGTCCTTCTTTTACGATCATGCATTCGTTTCAAATAGTATGCCGTTGCGAGTCCACCCGCAACCAGTCCAAGGACTCCGAATGTCGTTCCGAGTGCAATAGCAAGAGTACGGCTGCTTGAGCCAGTGGATGAGCTGGAGGTGTGCGAAGGAGAATCTGGCGAGTTCCCAGGGGAAGGGGTGCCCGTTTCTCCATTAGAATTGGGATTCAAACTTGTCTGTGCGGGCATCGGCAATGAAGTAATGACAGATGCTGAGCCAGGAGGAGGTGCAATATAGGATGTAACCATTGAAGACGTCGTCGGATTATATACGAACAAGGAGGCGGACGCAGGAGAGGAGGAACCATATCCTAATGTGAACGGGGTGAGTACATGTTGTTGTGATCATACGATACGTGCAACTCACCAAAGCAGAATAGCACGTAACCACCTGCTTGGACTGCAAAGTGATCTTTCCTTTGACCAAGTTGTGCGAGGGCCGCAACGTTATTCCAGACCATGGGATTCTGACCCGTCTCCAAAATCCAGCCATCGCTATACGTAGTCTGGAGCTGCGCGTCACTGCCCCCATGAATAATAACCTGGCCATTGGGGAGGGCGGCGGCGGCGAAGTCACGACGTGGAGTCGGCAATGATTTGTTTGAGATGAAGAGCTTCTCCCAGACAGGAGGATTTTGGGCAGTGTTCAACGACCAGATCATGTTCATGGGAATAAGCTCAGAACATGACGCACAGTATCCCCCGAGGACCAGGAGGCGTCCATCTGGCAACACAAGCGAGGCGTGGCCATAGATATCTGGCGGTGCACTGCTCGAGGGTGGCAACTGGACGAACCCTAGACTGGAAGGGACAAGAGAGTAGTGTTCATTGAATGCATTTCCAGATCCATCCGCCTTCTCACCGCCAATAATCCACACCTTGTTGCTTGCGTAGGATGAGGAGTGACGCATCCTGCGCATCGGTTCGCCCGCCCAATTCTGTGGTTCCATGAGGAAAGATGGTCCAGACCCACTAGAGGTCGAGAGTAGACCTGAGGAGTCATTGAGAGTCGGAAGAACTGCCAGAGAATTAGGGTCTGGTTGACCCCCGAAGAGGAAAAACTCGGTGGGGTTGAACGCGGACAATGTGTGCCAGGCAAGGGCAGGCGAAGAGTTTGTGGATAATAAGTGCCACGGGGGAGAGGAGGAACTGAAAGACGTAGAGAGATTGAGGACCAGGAGGTCGGATATCACTGGTGCAGAACTATATGAGTAGGAGTTGAACGGGTCGCTTAGTCCGCCGTGAACATATAGCGTGCTCCCCAACAGAGCAACTGCTTGTGCCCATCTATTGTGAGTGAGTGCCACTCGTACGAAAGAGCTGACGAGTATACTGACCTCGGAGTTGGGGTATATTGCGCAAGAGCTATTAGGACAAAATAGAAAGTGCATATTACCACCTGGCGGGTCATCGGGTGGAATAAAGACAACAAGCGATGGGTGTCAGTGGACGTCGTGAGTGTTGTTCATGAGGTTCGTGAGTGGGTCAACTTGATTTTCTGCTGCTCAACAAGTTGAACGTGGATGGCCTCTTTCGGACAATTGCACAACCAAACATCCAACAGATTACCTTGTAAACACTGAATTGTGGCTGTGGGGGTCCAAAACGCGAACCTGATAATATTTTGTCCTTTAAGTAATGTTCATGTGGGAGTACATATGTATTGGTTTAGTTGGTACAGTGCAGCTCGTCCGACGTTTCACTACTTTTTCGTTCTTTGTTTTTTGGGTGTGAATATGTTAACCGTATGTGGTACTTTGCATGACATTCCATCATGAACTTTCAGTTTGCTTATCTAGTTTTGCCACCCCTTCATCTTCGATATGAAGGTATTCGCTTGGGTCTCGGAGTTAACAACGTTTCAGCAAAAATCCCTCAACAATCTGATATTGTGACAGTGCAACGTAAATGTTGAAAGGTGGAAGGTTGTCCGTCGGTGATGATCCAATGCCAATGATTATATTCTGTATCGTTGTCCTTGCGATCAGTAGTCCATGAAGGTGACGCAGCTGTGAGTGGCTTAACAATGACCACACTGGTAAACACTACAGTACTTTCTATCTGACCTGTACCAGCATACAGACAAGATATACCCTTGCATAATAAACTAGATGGTAACAATGAGACCAAGAACGAACACTCAAGGCATATAAACGGTACTGACTCTATATTTATTTGTAAACACAATAACATGCTCAAATGCACGAACTGGTCCATGTAGTTGAGTTACGCCGACAGCACAAAAACTTGAATCCTGTTCGGTATGGTGTCAAGTTTCGGTTTGGGTACTGACTCGGCTAGCTAGCTCGGCTAAGAGCTGTGCCTTTGGACTCCGCAACTCGGACAATGCCTTATGTTGAGGAGCAGCACCATGTACTGTATGAGTCGCTGTTCTGATCATAGGACGAGCATCAGAGGGTGGATATTGGGCAGGGAAGGGCTTACCATTTCCATCACAAGGGTTCATATATACCTGGATTTGGTGTCATCCAAGTTGTGGAGTCCACACAGCCGAGCTAGCTAGCCGAGTCGGTAAGCTACCCCAGCCGAAGCTCGGCACCATACCAAACAGAGTTAGTAAATGCGACCAGAATTTGGAATCAACAGACACTCGCGCTATCACCGTAACATGCGATTTGCCTCCACCATGGGACATCTACCGGCATCATCGTTATCATAGCGGCATGACATTGATCATAGACCACCATCATTATCTCAGTGTTATGGCAAGGGCTCCTGGAAGCACCACAGGATGGTACACTCAGATGGACAAAACGTGACAAACATACAGCGTTCAGAGGTCCCTGCCAACGGATAAAGGACAGGTCCCGACATGAACTCCCTGCTCATCCATAAGTATAAGTTATGTTGTTTCACACCGCTTGCTTTATCATCATCGTCCGTAACTATTTTCTTGAGCAACTCGTAAACAAGCTATCTACCGAGACATCAGCCATATATCTAGTTCGACAGATGAACATCGTCGCGTCAAGCGCGCTTCACAAATCTAAGAGGCACGTCCTGAATGCCTAGCGTCACCGTAACCTTTGCCTGCATCACCCGTCTTCGCCATTCGTCCACGCTCTCAACCTGACCATTTGACTGCCTTGCGAGCAGCGGCTCGATACGCCAGTCCCGCAACAATGACGCAAGGAAGCACACGCTTTCCGTGGACGCGAATTTGCGACCAAGACACGCACGGGGACCTATAAGTCGCGGAGCATCAGTTGAACGGGATCGCGGGCCTGAACCAACGCTAGCGCACCGATACTAAATGCGGTGTATTCCTCCGACTCATCCGTTTCATCCGAGTCTCTCTGCTCTCTATACCATCTTGTGGGTCGAAATTCGTCAGGCTCGGCGAAATATCGCGGGTTATACTCTACAGAAGTCATTTCAAATTATAGTCACGACAACGCCACGTCACATGCTCACGGACGCCAACCATGTCCACCACAATCTTGACACACTGTCAGCGGTCGACTCACGGCAGCAATTCCCAATGGTTACTTACTTGGGTGCCCTTCTTTACAGCCAACATTCTGGGTTCATCACCGTCGGAGATGTCCAGGACCGTGTCCTGTTTTGCTTCACGAACAAGAAAAACTCCAGAGGCTACGATACCCACAATGTTCAGACCAACTCAACGAACAGACTTGTTACCTACGGAACATGCGGACTCCTTCATGGAATGCTGCAAGTATCTTGTCGAGCTTTCCATAATCTTCTTGCAACTGAACATATTTTCGAAACTCAGTAAAAGGAAGGTGCCACTTGGCATCACCACTTACGAGGGTATTATCATCTCTCCCTTGAGTCACTTCTTGCACCTGGGCAACAAGTTCGTCTTGGAGTTCTGAGTCCAACGCAAGGAATGCAAGAGTTGCTGCCAGAGTGTGGGCAGTGGTCTCTGAAGGTTCAATGTAAGTACTCCAGAGTTTTGAACAAAGCCGTTACCAAACGCTTGCCATGACCAGCGAACATGAAGGAGAAGATATTGCCAATCTGTGTCAAAGTCACCCTGTTGGTGCCTGCTCTTGATGCAAACAATCTCGAATCTTACCAATTCGTGGTCATCCAGACCCATCTTGGCGCCTGCTTCCTCAGAAGCCCGAACCAAAAGTGTAAATAGATCCCTTCCTCGCTTGCTTACAGCGTCTTCGGCTTCAGATCGAATTGCCTCTCGCTTAGTGCTGACTTGGGAGTGCATGAACGCGCGCATGGTGTCGTACGCACGCCGGGTGTGTTGCATCCTGTCGTAAGCGTCAAGGGACAAAGTCTAGCATTTCTACACAATCGACAAAAACAACGCTTGCACTGACCATGCGAGTGGCAGTTTCCAAACCCATGCAGGAGCGATGATCGCAAACGTATTTGTCTTGGTGATGATTTCTATGCATTCTTGTATGCTCAATTCACCTTGATGAGTAGGCGGATTTGCCCATGTGCATGGAGAGCCAAAGCCGACCGATACAAATATGATGAGTGTAAACTGTTACAGAATGGTGGAGTGAGCTATTTATCAATCTCAGGTCTCAACCAAGAAAGCTCACCTTGAAGGTGAGTTCATGAATACTGGTGAACTCGATGACATCTTTTGTAGCCCATCCTTCGACAGCAGCCATCTCTGTGTAAAGCTTGCGCGAGGTATCCCAAACAAAAGCATATCTTGGTCGGATCAGTCGTTTAACGTGTGCTTGATCATCTGACTACCCACGTCTCGTTATTAAATGCAGGGCTGGTGATTCTTCTGTGCTTTCTCCACAGGTCCGCCTCCGTAGAGATGATATTTGGACCCCAGAACCTGTAGGGCAGGATGCAAAGTAAGGGCACTCTGTGCATATGTGGATGTCACTCTGCACACTCACAGAAAGAAGCGACCCAGGCGATCTGCTTTTCCAAAGGCACCAGACCTGTGGCCAGCAACAACGATTTGCTTCCCAACTTTCATGGATCGTGTGTATATCGCTGGGGTACCACTTATCAACGGAACGATGGAGACAGTGTCACACCCATAGCGAGTGTAAACTAGAGGGAGGTGAGCGTGATTCGTTGAGAAAAGGAGCATACATGCTGTTATTGGTCTTTCTCCAGGTCCAGGTGAATGACAGACCTGGAGTGGAGGGAAGATAAGACGAGGAGAAGGCGTGGGAGAGACCGACCTGGGTTCCACCAAGTCTCTGGTAGAAGGACTCCCGGGACGGAAAACGGCTCAAAAGGAATGCGTAAACCGGGGAGGGAATTGACGGCCTATGGTTGAGTTAGTGTAGGCATTGGTACAAGTATCGAGACAGACCTTGAGGGCACGGACGAACTTGACGACGTGGGAGCCAACGAGGACTGAAAGGAGAGCGACGGCGGCAGCGGACCAGGAGGGTTCTGGCTAGAGTTAGGGGTATAATAGGTCCCAATCGAGCTAACATCTTACCGAAGCTTAATAATGAGCTCAACGCTGGAGTGTCAGCTGTCATGGCGAGTCGTTGCGGCGTGTGAAGCTCAGGGTGCTTTCAAGGGTCGCTGCATATGGAAGTGGTCGCATCGCCTCTCCCATGAGCGCTGGAGCCTGGAGGACGAGTCTTGCGTTCGTGAACGAAAGTTGACCCGTCCCTACAAACGACGTCGGTTCAGTCTAGCGATCGCATGTTAGCTGAGCAAGCACCAGCATGACGTGCAAGACACATCAACTCTACATTGATCTAGTACACATACTCACTACCACAGTAGTAGATAACGATGACCTCGACAGATACCAGCCGCACGGAATGGCTTTGGCTTTGCATCATGCATGCTAGTTCCAACTCATTTGGTCCCTTCCACATCGGTGTCGGTGATCAGTCCGCTAGAGTGGTCGATGGTCAAATCTTCCTTACGGCGCGGATGCCATGTGAGTTCCGTAGATCTGTCTCCGATGCTATGCTCGGAAGAAACGCCAAGACCAACGCGTATGATGATGAGCGTCGGAGCGATACCCTGTCACAAGAAAAGGGCACGTTCTGAAATTGGTTTGGAACCGGACATTGTGTTACTCACATAGATTTGGACGGCCACGACGGCCAGAATGCCTTCTGCGGGGTTAGAGATGGCGAAGAGAACAACAAAGATGAGTTGGAATAAGAGGTAAAGGGCACCGCTCTCGATGATCAGCGTCATGGCACGCCGTGTAACGTTTTGTCCGACCCGAAGCGGGGAGTCTGAGATACCACGAGAGAAGCTCCAGATGCGGCAGACAATGAGACAAGTCACGATGATGTTTGTACAAAGGGGAAGGATGTATCCCGCAAGACCAAGTGGAACCAAGACTGCAGGAGGAGCTGGGGAGTTGGGGTTGGTCGCGAGCAGGATATCTGTCAGGGCAATAATACAAGCTTGGGACTGCTTGTCAGGGGTCGTGCACTTTTCGACGGATGAGACTGCCTACCAAAGCCAGTGATAGCACAGACGAGGGGAAGTAAAGTGATGTAATAGTTTTTCCCCCATACCATCCAACAACGGTAGATGAGGATCAGGTCACCCAAGAGATCGGTAAAGGATATTAAAAGGTCAGCTCCGATGAGCTGAGTAGTTTCGTTAGAGTAGTTGACAACACCGGTCGCATTCTATCAAGCAAGAGTGAGTGATTGCATCACGGATCAGGAAAAGGGCTAACCAAGGTGGTGTAGAAATGGTTGAACTCGAGAGCAAAGTGAGTGGTACAGCACAAGAAAACGAGGGCGTTGAGATAAATAACAGGGTTGCTAAGATGGTCGCGGAGGTTTCGACGCCACAGAATAATCAACGAAATGAAGAAGAGGGTCACATTGACACCTGGACGCGAGGCTGAGTTTAGCATAAGAATGAGATGGGCAGCAGACAACATACCCCAGAGGGCTGTCTCGCAAGCAAAGCCGATGAGGGCAGCCAAGTCGTTTGAGAGCTGCATGGCGGTGATCGTGATCAGCTCGATCGGGTTCTTCTGTTGGTCATGCGGGATTGTCAAGACTCTCGGTACGTGGGGCGACAGCGTGTAGCTCACCGGGGGTGCTCCGAGGGAGCGGGGCGATAATACAGAGACAGGGTTGAATATGCTCACCTTTAAAACCGAAACGCGCTTATAAGTTCTGTACTCCGTCCGATCCGCGGCAGCAGCCAAAGTTGAAACTCATCTAGCCCTGTCAAAAATGTCAACATGTGATATGTTTCCGAAATACAAGTTTTTTAGGAGGTCGTGGAGGAGGGAGAGGGATCCTCTCATGATCGACCCATCCAAAATACTTGGTGCCTGATCTCTTCCATTCTAGAGCGGGCGCGACGATCCGTATCAGTTGCCACTCCCCACTACTACATGATATTCCTTTTTTGGACGACGGATTTCTACTGAGTATAGCTGACCTACCGCCCGACGTTTCCCTCTGCCGAGGCCTGGTGTATGTGGTAACGGGGGTCATCACAACCGCACGTCAGGACGGGTCTATGTATATTCGCATGGGTGCGTATTAAACTGCGTTCCGACCTCGATCACACTGCCATAGTACGCGACTCGGATCTGCCAACCTTATGCACGAAACTATCCTTTCCGGGTAACCTATCCTGATCTAGGCATTCCTGCTCGTGCTGTCATCTTGTTGTCAGCAGGCCATCCATTCAAGGCTTGTGTGACACAATGGAAGGTTGGTGGACAGATACTGACCACCGCAGACATACGGGATAGTGCCCAAACGCGGCCCGATTTACCGTATTTCCGCAACAACGTAGCCATCCGCGGGCACATCAACGGATTTAAGGTCAACGGCCACTTGCTGTCATGTACACCGTCTTTTTCCCATCATGACTTCCCTCCGTCTCCTCAGCTTGGGCGTCGTCGCGTACTTTCTTCGGGTGCTCGTCAGGCGTCTCGCTCTCCAAAAGTCCCCCCTTGAAACCATCCGTGGACCAAAGAAGGATCATTGGTTCACAGGTATGTCCCCGTCATTCACCGCCGGATCATCCACTTCTCGTCGTCAGGCAACTACCATCGACTGTTCTGCGACGCATTGGGTTACAACCTTGGTTTGGTCGAGGAGTATGGCGGAGCTTTCAAAATTAATGCCTTGCTTGGGGTAGTCCCAACAAAAGTATCTCATACAAGGTCGCTCACATCACCTTTTGCAGAGCCAGCAGCTCTATATATCCGACCCTCTGGCTCTCCATCACATAGTAGTAAAAGATCAACACATTTATACAGAAACAGACATGTTCATCATGTACGTTCGGCTCTCCCCACTTCACTAACCAGCCATTGTGACCCACTCGACAGGGGAAACTGCCTCATATTTGGTCAAGGTCTAATCTCGACCCTCGGTCTGTTGTCTTGCCCTTGAATCGGCAAGGAAACCCTCTGATCCGTCTGATCTTCCTAGGCGAACAACACAAGAAACAGCGCAAGATGTTAAATCCCGTATTCTCGCTTGCTAACATGCGTGATTTGCTCCCAGCCATTCAGCCTATTGCAGATAGGCTCAGTACCATTATTCAATCACAGCTACCAACGGACCGCTGTAGGTCCTTCATCCTTGGGCTATCCTCTTTGCTCATCCAAAGAAGCCACGAAACAGATTAATCTCCTTCCTTGGCTATCCTGTGGCGCTCTTGAATACATTTGTCAGGCCGCACTTGGACACTCCTTTGATTCCCTGGACATCGATAAGGAAAACGAGTATCTAGGAGCAATAAGAAACTTGGCGTAGGGCTGTCTAGTGGGCGAGTTTATGCTTCACAAGAGCTGACATATCTCTCGACAGTCCCTCTGCTCTCCGACTCATCATGGTCCGCCCGTTCATTCCATTTTTTATGCGAAACTTCTCCTTATACTGGCGTAACAAAATAATGGATTGGGTCCCGCTTGAAGCCCTCAGAGAGCTCCGTCGTGTAGTGCGAGTCATGGATGTCACGAGCAAGACAATTTTTGCCGAGAAAAAGGCAATCATGGAAGGCCGCGCTGAACCACAGGATCCTAAAAGTTTGACATCTCGTATAAAAGGCAAAGATATCATGAGTATCATGTGTGAGTTAAAATCACCTTCTACATCTTCCTACACTGCCGTGGTAATAACATTGTCTTAGTAAAGGCAAACACGTCTTCCTCCGACTCTGATAAGCTCACGGATGAGGAACTACTAGGGCAAATGAAGTGGGTCCAATATTGTGCACACAACTCGCGTTGTCCTCAAATCTTTTTTTTATTTAGCACAATCATCTTTGCAGCATATGAAACCACGACGTCCGCTATTTGTCGTATCCTCTGGATATTAGCCAGCAAACCAGATATTCAGGCCCGCCTACGTAGCGAAGTACGGGATGCGAAACAGAAATATGCAGTATTACATGACATCAATGATCCCTGGGAAGGGGTTGGATTACCTTATGACCTCCTCATGAGTCTTCCATATCTCGATGCTGTAGTTCGAGAGACTCTGAGGGTGCACCCTCCCACTTCGCTCCTGAGTCGAACGTAAGATGGACAATCTCTTATCTATCGGTGGCTCACTCTCTTCGTTTTCAGTGTTCGTGAAGACACGGTACTCCCGCTGTATCAACCGATTCAATCTGTTTCAGGAGAGACGCTCACGGAAATAGCCATCCCTGAAGGCACCACCCTTATCATGTCTCTCTTGGCAGCTAATCATAACAAGGACCTGTGGGGGGAGGATGCATCGGAGTGGCATCCTGAACGGTGGCTTAGCGCTACCAGTAAGCATGTTCAACTGGACCGAGACTCTAAAGGCTTGACGGAGGGTGATGAACCAAACTCTATGGAGAAGACCCCAGGAGTGAAAGATGGGATGAAATACCCGGGTGTTTATGGGTCTATGTAAGCGCATATGATGCGACGTTGTTCTACAGTATCCTAATCTGGTGCTGATCTTTAGGATGACATTCCTCGGTGGTGGTCGAGCATGCATGTACGTATATCATTCCCATATCCTATTCACATCATTCTGTCTGACAAAGGCTACTCCCGCAGTGGCTTCAAATTTGCGGAAATGGAAATTAGTAAGCTCGCAATTTTGTAGGTTCGGTGTCTGAGCTGTTGACATATGGATAATCTCAACAGAGCAAGTAGTAACAGCGCTTATCTCTCGCATCCATCTCGCCTTGCCCAGTATATCAGACGAAAACGGGAACATTAAGGAAATCTACTGGAAGGTCAACGCCCTCCAAGTGCCTGTTGTCCGACCTCCGGCTGGGGACGATGTGACCGCACAGCTTCCTCTGGATCTAAGGTTGGTCCAACCCGGGGATTTTGTATAATTGTTATGTTCCGTAGACCGTCGGTTGTTCTGTTGGTACTCATATTTGTTGATCCTGCTTTAGATTTTGTACTACGTGCCGTACCGGAGACCGGCGCAGTCCAGGCTTCACAATCTGATATGACACTGGATTGTCTGTCAGTCTGAAACAAATGCCCACCTCATCAACCTGGCAGGGGACAACAGCCATTTGCCGGTAACAGGCACCGCTCCGGCGATGTATAAATAACGACGGTCACTACGCGCTGTTCCGGTGCTCCCTGTAAACATGACTATGTTTGACATTTAAGACGGCGGTTCATATTAATTTGTATCATAGGCCGCGAGCTCTTGTCAGCGCTGGTGCCTCAAACTCTGACTGCGCGAACTCGCACAGGCGTCGATGACGAATAACCGATGCGATCGCGGTCCCCGCAGTGATACGGCAACGAGATCGCTAAACGCGTTGAAAGTCTAGACACCGAGCGCTGATGTGCCCTGTTATTTGCTGTGTCCCCGCTCGAGGCTTTCTAGATGTCACGGAATCGCGCCCATGACGGCCACGCATCGCTATCGGAAATGGGCCACCGTTGCGTGTTGACCGCATATAAAGCGGGTCCCAAAGCCATGCTGAATCTTATACTTGACCACTTTGTTGACACACATTCATGTCTGTGAATATTGTTCTTCCTACACTCTCCACCTGGGCGGCGTCTCGCTTGACAAGTATCCTTGAATCGAAAACGCAAAGTGATTTCAGTGCTGCATTTGACGCTACCTTTTCCGTCAACTGCAATGTCAATGTCAACGGAAAGCGCATCTCTCGCGACGAATACAAGACCCAGCTCCTCGCACAGAGTGCAGCAGGCCCCGAACAAAGTAGTGCAGTCGTAACCATTGAAGGTCAAACCGAGGTCGAGATCGGTAACCAGGGGCAGCTCGTACGTACGCTTTTTTCCACGATCCCTGTATCGTATCGTTAAGGAGCGACTCCTTGAGCAGTCAGGACTGGTCGGACTTTTCTACACGTCGCTCTCCGATTCTAGGTTTCTTGTTCTTGGTGCTCCTGCGGCAAGCAGAGCGACATCTTCTCTCAACTTGGTGTGAGCAATTACCATGTCATTTTTGGAGGATACAGTGGTGAACCTACCTTGTAGCATCGAACCCACGGAAAAGAATCCTCAGAGCCCTAACGTCCATATCCGTGGTTACTTTGACCCCAGGAGGGCGACCTCAGTCAACCAAGTGGTTGCCGAGTCTACGTATCATGTCACCCTTCCTGCTGTTTCAGTTCCCAAAACTGCAACCACGGAGAAATCGACTTCCAAGGTTGAGCTTGGCCCCGGACCGGTAAAGCTGCCGCCAAACTTTAATCCATATGGCGGTCACTTTGGGCCTGGCCCCGTGCGTCTCCCTCCAAGTGAGACAGGAGCAAGGCCTGAGACACTACCCGGGGATGGTGAATTTGGTGTCGGACCAGTTATCATACCTGGGGAGAGTGTGGGAGATATAAAGGCTTGAACGATCAAAGGTCTTGAACATGACAATACTCCTTTCGCAATGCCTGTAAAGATGATGTACATTCTTGTATTACTCCAGTTTTATATATTTTGTAACTGTGCGACATTCGGGGTGCTACGGAATCAATGTTCTCTGTGTTTCGGTGGTCATGGCATATGATTGTGACAAGACAATCGTGATTTCAAACCTATGGCAGGTCGTGGGTTACCTGGAGCGCACATCACCGAGCCCGATCGTAACTCACATTTGCCTAGCTCGCACCAGACTTGCCCTCGTAAGTGGTCGTCTTTTTGTGGACGACGCGCCTCGTGACGAGCCGACCATCGGACTCGACTCGGACATCGTCTGGCCCAAGATCATCATCTCCAACCACACCTTCGAATTCACCAACGCCGGAATTGCCCAGGGGACCACCCACTTCGTCGCGTGCATAGGATGCATGGGTTTGTTCGACTTCGGGGTCGTGATGGCGCGACTGGACATAGTTGACCGTTTTCTGTTGCATCTCGTTGATAGCAACCGTCTCACGGTCCGCCTGACGTACAGATAAGACAGAGTGAAGGGACCTAGTGCGGAGGAACAGGGGTACCTTTACAAATGCCTCGGAAGCTGTGGCGAGGTCCTCGTTCCATCCAGGAGCATTGTCGATGAAGGCAGACGGGGCGTTTCGTTTCTCGTTGTTGGAAGGCTGGTAGAACGAGCGAGGTGAGTATAGACGTCTAGAAACACATGATAGAGGAACGACCTGTGCGCCGTTTCCGCGGACGGTGCTAGGGGCGAATTCAGATGAGCAAAGAGAGACAAGGGTGGTGTGGGCTTACATTGGACGGCAGATAACGATGGGGGACGTCGGGACGGCTTTGATGCGTGCTGCGGCTGCAACTGCTGCTCTAAGCGACAACATGGCGAGTCGGGTGCGAGTGTGGCCGTAGCCAGCTCTGCGAGATTATCCTCTGACGTCATACTTCCCAGGATTTAAATACCAGACTTGTTATCGCGGACGAGTACCATACGCAGGCAGCGACAAGTTACAGAGTAGAAAAAAGAAAGAAAAAAAAAACGACTACACACCAGACTACTCAAGCGACCAGGACGGCGCGGTATCGGACCTTTCCCTTCTCAAGCTTCGCCATTGCATCCTCGATACCGTTGACATTCATTGGGAACTCCTCGATCATCGGTCGGATGTCGTGTAGTGCCGCAAACTGGAGCATCTTGTTGTGCAACCCGCGCGAGCATGGCAAGCCCCCTTGGATACGAATACCGCCACCCAAGAGCATCCTAGACGGTAAAGCCAGGTCCTGCTCTGAGAGTGTCAGTGGGAAGACAGTGCCCCTTGGCTCCACAACTGGCAACAACCTGTCCAATAGTACCATCAGTGTCACTCTGCAACCCAACGTATGACATACAAATTCCAGTCAGGCATCGATGAAGTCGAAATAATCAGGTGATTGACACGTCGCCCAATCTCAAGCTTGTTTGCGCCCTTTGTCGCATAAAATTCTGTCGCACCGAGCTTCTTTGCTTCGTCCTTCTTACCGTCCGTGCTGGAGAAGACGACAACCTCGCATCCCATCTTGGAAGCGAACTGAATAGCGAGGTGCCCAAGGCCACCGACCCCTACGACCCCCACGCGGTCAGTGGACTGAACATACATGTGCAATGGATGGAACACGGTAGATCCAGCACACATGAGCGGCGCAGCCTCTGCAGAGGAGATGGATCCGGGGATGTGGAAGAGGAAGGCAGCTTTCCAGACGGCGTGTGAGGCAAACGCGCCTTGGTCCAGGTCAGCCTGGCCAAACAGGGCGCGCTGATCACAGAACATCTCGTTTCCGCTCAAACACTGGTCACAATGCATGCAACAGTCGTGCAGGAAACCCCAGCCAGCACGATCCCCACTAGTTCAGTGATTGAGCATAGGGGCCTCCGCTTCGGTGAAAAGAAAGAGTACATACACTTTGAATGTGACGACTTGTGCCCCGACCTGCTGGACGATCCCTACACCTTCATGACCGAGCACCATGTCGGTGTACTTGAAGTGTTCATCGGTACCGCACACGCCTGCGTGGGTGAGCTTGAGAAGGACCTCGTCGGGGGCGAGGTCGTCCTTGTGCACTTGTGACTTGACGATCCTTCCGGACAGATGGCCCTTGTATACGGTGTAATCCAGATCCAGCTTCATTATGGTGGTGGTCTGACGGAGAGATGGAAGGCGCAGTCCATATCTATTATATAAATAGGAGTTGACATCAGTCAAATAACTGACAGAGACGCATATGGATGGACTACCTTGAACGACGTCGTGCCAGTGCAGGCCAACGCCCAACGACGACGCGATTTTGTCGTCCAAGTCGTACTTTCGACCCTGACGTCGCTGGAGATGAACACCATCAACGCTCGCATGCTTGTTCGGTTCAGACTCACTCACACTAACTCGCCATGTCCACCCCCGTCCAGACACCCTTCCCCGCACCGTCTCATCCAAACGCACCCCCACCCCGTGAGCTGTCCGAAGAGGAGCAGGCAGAGTACGACCACGTCCTCGCCCACTTTGCTCACCCGGACTATGTCCTCCCTGGCGCCCAAGCCGAGAAAGGCGCGCTAATGGAAGTGGAGCGCATGTGGCTCGTCCGTCTCCCTTTTTTTTCTCACTCCAGGTCCCATCTCACGCGCATGTCCATCACAGTCGTACGAGTGCATCCTGCGCTACATACGCGCCGCAAAACATGACGTTTCCGAGAGCATCAAGCGCCTCGAGGCCACCCTCAAGTGGAGACGCGACTTTGGACTCTACACCACCACCACTCCAGACTATGTCGAACCCGAAGCCGTCACTGGTAAAGAGTTCACCTTTGGGTACGACACGCGCGGTAGACCAGCGCTCTACATGTATCCGAGCAGACAAAACACCGCAGAGGGCCCGCGACAAATTCACTTTGCTTTCTGGGTCTTCGAGCGTGTCATCGACCTCATGGGCCCTGGCGTCGAGTATGTCTCGTTTCATCCCTCGTCTTCTGTCTCTCATCACACCTCTGTCCCTTCCATGCCACAGGACGGTCGTACTGATGATCGACTATGCGGACAAGGCCAAGAACCCCTCTTTTTCCACTGCCCGACAGGTCCTTGATATCCTCCAAACTCACTATCCAGAACGTCTCGGTGCAGCCGTCATTGCACATCTGCCGTGGCTCTTTCATGCATTTTACAAGCTCATCACTCCCTTTATGGACCCGCTGACGCGCACAAAGATGGTTTTCAACCCCATTCCAGATGACACTGGTCTGTGGCAGTCCGTCGAAGCAAGGGACCAGGGACAAGACAATGCCAAATTGTTTGAGCTCGATCAGCTCATCCATGACAGCTGGCTGGGCTCGGTGCCATTTACATATACTCATGAGGTTTATTGGCCTGCGCTCCTATCCATGTCCGAGACACGGAAGAATGATATGACACGCATCTGGCGAGATCTCGGTGGGATGGTTGGAATTAAGGAGTGGGATGTCAAGGTTGGTGTCAGGGATGGTTCGAGTGCTCTTGCTACCAACGGGACTAGCCAACCACTGTAGGGGATCAATGCATTCACTTGATACCTACCCTTAGAGTATTTTATACCATCTCTAGTAGATATCTGCGCTACTAGACCTATACACAACTGCAGACTTGTTCAAGGCAATGGAATTGTCGTCGCGGTCATCAATACAAGGGATGAGTAGCATTAGGTGAATAATCTAGCAGACAGAAAGCAGTGGATCTTTTAAGCGAGCGCGTCATAAGAGTCAAGAAATTGTAACATGAAAAAGAAAGAAAAGAAACTAGAAAATAATATGTACAACCACTGGTCATGGGTCTTCTGGGATAAATGGTCGCGGTGTCCCACCAAGGCGCTCACCGTGGACACGAAATCGGTATAGACATGTGTACTCTTTCTTGCCCCAATTATTCTTGATGGCAAGCGCTACGATGCCAAAATCAACACCGAGATCCTGGATCTCTCGACGCACAGGGAAGGTTTGGATATTGGACGGCGCCTCAATGTCGTACGTGAACGAAGCCAACCGGATAAACGGTTGGCTCGGAGGGAGCGTGGATGGATAGGCGTCTTCATCAAGCTCTTCAGGCAAGGGAGAGCCCGATTCATGCGCAACTCTCACAGCTTCCGCTCGCTCTGCTTTGAAGGCTGCGATCTTCTCCAGGTTCTCTTCCCCTTCCACAAGTCCCCACACCTCCATATCCCGAGGGGCAGTCCGCAGGTCAAACGCAACCTCTTTTGCAACATGATCGATGGTGATCTCGGTGATATAAGCAGGGAAAGAGAGTGCAACGCCAAGCTGACCAAAGTCTCCACTCATGGGCCAGCAAAGTCCACTGTGAGTATCTTGATGCAGCGCCGTGATTGGCGACCGGCCCATCTCACGTCCGTGACCAGTCATCCAGCCAAGCACTGTCCCACGTACCGTAGTGGGGCGCATCTCAAGAGTACGCGAGGTGAGACTTGGTATAGGGCGAGCCCCAGCAGAGTGCAAGGCAAAGTCGGCGCGAGAGACAATATCACGTGTAGTGGACCGTACGACAGCGGTGTCGACAAGATGGGATATGAGGCCAGTTATGTCAGTACCATCGCTGGACTTGATGATAAGACCTGTTCCGGAACTAATCGCGGAAGAGAGTTTAGACCACCACGCTGGCCCAGAAGGCGCCGGGTCCTTGACAGCATTCTTCGAGAATTCAAGGGCTTCTCGAACTCCCCCCTCGACATTACTCAGACGATCTTCAAATAGCTTCAATCTTTTGCGTGCTTCTTGGTCGCCGGTTAGTGGAGGTGAAGACGGAGGTGAGGTCCCCCGCGAGCTAGATTCAATTGTGCCGAGTTGTACTTGAAGCGCATTAATTTGTCTTTTAACGTCCGACAGGCCTTGACTGGCTGATGCCTGAAGGTGGGTCTCCGTCTCTGAGACTCGTTTCGCCTCTTCGCGCACACGTGCTTCAAGAGCATATATCCTATTCACGACCTCTCCGTGCGCACGCGCCTCAAGGTCTTGCTCAGCTCGGGCTCGTTGGTGGTCTAATGAAAGACCAGAAAGTGCGGATTCAATGTTCTGCAAACGCGCAACAAGTTCATCGAGGTTCGTAATAGGTGTTTCGGGTGCATGATATGGGTGAGGGGAGGCGGAATAGGGAATCAGTTGGACTAATGGATCATAGAACTTGAACCATGCAAGGTAAATGATGAATGCAACAGCAGCAAGCCTGGCAAGGTATATGAGTGACCGAGGGCCAAGGGAGCATAGAAGTGCAGCCGGCTTTTGATAGAAAACATAGACCGTCGATCCCAGGATCCACCCAAACATTAAGAATATGACCGATATGATGCGGAGTGTCCACTGAAGGACACTCAGAAAGGCCATCACAATTCTGTTGACTAGCCGGCCGAGGAGACCACCAATTGAGAAACCGAGACGACGAGAATCAGAACTGTCGGTAATGCCATCCACAGGAGGAGGCTCGTCGCTCTCTAGTATTACCTCTAAACCAGGTTGACTGTCGGGTAAACCATTTTCCGACTCAGGGTAAAGTTTGGATGGCGGAGGCACAGAGGTGCGGGGTACAGATAGTCGTGTAGGGGGTGGGACGGACGTGCGTAACAGGGATTCCCGACCTGCGTATACGAGTTGCACAGACGAATGCTGCAAAGATATCAGAAAAAATATTACCAGCAGATTGTGTCAACGGACCTGTTCGCTCGTGATACTGCTCTCTTGGTCATCTTCGGCTTCGTCGAGTTCGGCGGCGCCAGCTTTGGATCCTTTCTTCCTTCTTCTCCGCTTGTCGTAGCCAGCTACTGGAAGCGAAGTCAAGGTTCCGGGACCGATATCCTTCTTCTTTATCTTCTTTCTACGCTTTTTTCCGTCGTCGGATGTTTGCTCGTCTGACTCTTCCATGTCGGAAACCGAGGGACGATACGCCTTGTTGTCGAGCGACATGCGGTTACGCCTACTGTTGGCAGAGATCTTCCTGGAAGTAGACTGTTCGTCCTCCAGGGCACGCTGTCGTTGCAGTTGTTCATATTCATGGTCTAGTTCTTCGTAGTCGAAGGTGGACTCTTTGCCATTGGTGGTCGCTGCGGAGACGTCTGCGGGTTCGGTTGACCGCTGTCGAAGATAAAACGAGGTAGCGGTATTCATAGCTCGTCTAGAGATATCGATGACTTGTTCGAAGGGACTTTTTCCGCGTGTGCTGTTGTCGACGAGCTGGGAGTGTTGTTCCTCAACTTCAGAGTCCGATACGTGTGTGAGAGCAGACGCTTGCTTGGAGAGGGGCTTGTGAGAAGTTCGTTGGGTGAGACGGCTAGGAGGAGGGGCCAAGCGACGGCTGGAGGTGGAATGGGTCTCCTTCTCGTATTCGACGGAGGTGCTGCGGGGTACGTTGAGGTTGGTCTGGGAACCAGATGCCCAAGCTTCATTTGGGTTGTTGGGGACCATGTCATAGGAAGCGGACGCAGCCTGGTTGAAGGCGGCAGCGATATTCACGGAGGTGTCCTTGACGGCCCACTTTTCGGGCTGGATATTGTTGTTAAGGGACTGGTCGCGCTTGAGGCGTGCGTAGCGGACGAGGGCTGTCTCGTCCTGGCTCTCAGATGAATCCAGATTCGGAGCAGAGTGGGATGGAGGTGGTTTTGGAGGAGATCTGGAGGCTGCTGTAGGAGCACTTTCCGATGGTCAGTGGACCGCACGACGGGTGTTTGCTACACATACCCGTACGCGTAAGAAGTGGGAATGTCACGCTGTGTGGTTTGAAGGTTGCGTACGATGTGTCTAGGCTGGAACTGGGGCTGCTGATGGTGGTGACTGGAAGGCTTGTTGAGGAAAGTGTGGTGATCGAGACGTCTGCCTTGGCCGAGAGGTGTACCCGAGAAAGACATGTACTCTCACGTACCAACGACACGTTGTAGCCTCGCGGTGCACGGAACACTGGCGGGGCTGTCTACACGCTGCTGCTCGTCGTGTTGCACGTCGTCGAGAGTTGGTTTTAATAGCGTGGCATCAACGCGAGCTGTTCAATATCAACCT
Source organism: Singerocomus inundabilis (assembly GCA_038089075.1). NCBI lineage: Eukaryota > Fungi > Basidiomycota > Agaricomycetes > Boletales > Boletaceae > Singerocomus > Singerocomus inundabilis. The sequence goes on from JBBPKD010000053.1 coordinate 25,906, forward strand.
TGTTGACTTGTATTTGCACTCGCCCGCTTTGAGCTCGTGGCGTCGAAGAGCGCGTATGTATGGCAGTCCAAGTCCAATCCTAAGATACACAATGCAGGCACTATGTACGCTATAAACCACACCCTCCGTCCATGATCATCACTGTAGAGTACATAAGCACGCGCCTCACGCCCTGCATCGCCCACACTCACCAGAAAGTAGTCTGGCACCCGCCGAGACACGAGAGGCTCCCCCGCCCGCGGTGCAGGATCAAATTGAAGGCTGCCCTTCCACCGTGAGCGTATACTCTCCCCGAAAACAGAAACAGCACGCACAACGTGTACGATAATTTTTCGTCTATCTCCATAATCGCCGCTTGATTGCCACATCTATAGCAGTAGTTCGGGGCACTGAAAATCGTCACGACGTTCCGGTCTTGTCCCCAGCTGTACCCTACACTCCATGTAAGCATAACCATACAGAGAATGACATCGCAACTCACCCTCCATCACCAGCTGATGGGCTCGCGCCACGAGTGTCAACCCATTGTTGTGATTGAACGCCTCCGAAATGTCCTGGCCAAACGTGTATCCCGCTCCACGGGGTGAAATCCCCCAACCACACCGATCATCCGGATCAGACCATAACAGATCACACATCGGTCCTTCGTGAGGTACCTCTTGCACACGATCGATTGACCGAACATGGTCTAGGGTGTCAATCGATGGCGAAAGGCCACCGTGAAGACAGAATATCTATCGAGTGCTCAGCAGACCCACCCATAACGAAACATCATGTGGCACAAGCGACCATTCTCTGGGAGTACTCACTTGATTGTCGATCAACGCGGTCAACGGGAGAAAATCGAACAAGTCGGTAAAGAAACGCCATACGTTGGCATTCCCATATTTTCGCAGACACTCGTCATAAAATCCATACACTTGCGTGATCTGCCTCGACTCGTGGTTGCCCCGCAAAATCGTGACACGGTCCCGATACCTCAACTTGAGCGCGACAAGAAGGGTGACGGTCTCGACCGAGTAGTATCCACGGTCCACGTAGTCGCCCATGAAAAGATAGTTGGTGTCTGGTGAATTTCCACCGATTCGGAAGAGCTCGGAGAGATCATGCTGTGCATCGACGGTATAGTCAATGGAGGGTATGAGACACAAGACTTGATCAGGCATAGATCACGCCGAAGAGATAGCACGCACAAATTGGCCATGAATATCACCGCAGACAGTAACTGGACACCTGACTGGTTGTACGTTAGATTCTTCCATCAGGATCTCCCTCGTCTTTGGGTCGGTTAGTGTGTCCCGATCGACGTGGCGGGTTCATGCATAAAGACAGACCTTGTCGCAGAGTTTCTTTACATCTGCCTCTGCCAGTTGTTTGCACTGGCTAAGCTGTTCGATCCAGCCGTCAATTTCGTGTTCCATGAGTGGATGTGGTTTGGGTCCAAGTTGCAAGTCGTTCGTCAATAAACCCAAGTCACGCGTCACACCCTCATATCAGGAGCCGTCACAACGACAATCAATGTCACGTTCGTTTGCCATGGCCCAACCAGAAGCTGTCTACGCAACCGACGAAGTACGTCCGCATCCTCGACGTCGGAATACATTAACCTGTAGTAGTATGGAAGGCCTTTTATTATCCTCAGAGAACAAGCGAAAAAAACTAGGAGGCATGGCATAGACGCCATCAAGGTGTGCGCCGTCGCTCACGCGCTCAACACTACTCACAGAAACTCGTTTAGTCCCACATCCTCGCTGCAAGAACAGTCGCAAACATCATTCGCACGTCCCTCGGGCCACGTGGTATGCCCTCTATCGCGTAAACGCGCGATCAGTAACTGACCCAAATCGCAGGACTCGACAAAATCCTCATCTCGCCGGACGGCGACATCACCGTCACGAACGATGGTGCAACGATCCTCGGTCAGATGGAGGTCGAACATCAAATTGCAAAACTCCTTGTGCAGCTCTCCAAGAGTCAGGATGATGAGATTGGCGATGGCACTACCGGTGTCGTTGGTACGTACTCTACTTTGGATGTTTGGGTACAAGTATTCAGTGCCGTTTGATCCAAGTCCTTGCTGGTGCCCTTCTTGAACAGAGTGAAGCTCTCTTAGATAGAGGAATCCATCCCATCCGTATCGCGGATGGCTTTGACAAGGCTTGCACAGTCGCTGTCGAACAACTTGATCATATATCAGATCGCGTCGAGTTCTCACCACAGAACAAAGAAAACTTGATCAAAACCGCCATGACAAGTCTGGGAAGTAAAATGTAGGCACCCTCGTCCTATCCCTGTTTGGGGCTGATCTTGGATTGGCAGCGTCTCAAAAGAGATCAGGCAATTTGCGCAGATCGCTGTAGATGCAGTACTGACGGTTGCGGATATTGATCGTCGCGATGTCCCCTTTGACCTTATCAAGGTAGACGGAAAAGTTGGCGGCTCGCTAGCTGACACCGCTCTCATCAAAGGTGTGCTTATCGACAAGGACATGTCACACCCACAAATGCCTTCGTCCGTCAAAGACGCTCGCCTTGCGATTCTTACCTGTCCATTCGAGCCACCACGCCCAAAAACGAAGCATAAACTAGATATCACGACTGTCGAGGAATTTAAGAAACTCCGGGATTATGAAAAGAAAAAGTTCGAGGACATGATAAATATGGTGAAAAACACAGGTGCCAACCTGGTTATTTGTCAATGGGGCTTCGACGACGAAGCGAATCATCTGTTGATGCAAAATGAACTGCCAGCCGTACGATGGGTTGGCGGACCTGAGATTGAGGTAACGTCCGCTTATGTTCCTATTAAAGTCTGAACTGTAACACCTCTCAGTTGATTGCTATAGCCACGCATGGACGCATCGTTCCCAGATTTGAGGAGCTCACGGCAGAAAAACTGGGCAAGGCGGGCATTGTACGCGAAATCACCTTTGGCACGACACGTGATAAGATGCTTGTCATCGAAGAGTGTGCTAATACTCGTGCTGTCACCATCTTCGTTCGTGGGTCGAATAAAATGGTAAGAGAACTCGCTGTATACCCTGTATACCGCTTATTGTGTCTCAGATTGTGGATGAAGCAAAGCGGGCATTGCACGATGCCATTTGTGCCGTGCGAAATCTTGTTACAGACAACAGAGTAGTTTATGGTGGGGGTGCCGCCGATATCAGCTGTTCCATTGCTGTGGCAAAGGCCGCCGACGAGGTTGGTGTCCACGAGATGAAAGTTCAGCGAGACTTGTTTGACGACTTTTTCTCTAGATCCCCTCTATAGAGCAATATGCCATGCGCTCCTTTGCCGCTGCCCTTGATGCAATTCCACTGGCACTTGCAGAAAACAGTGGTCTTTCACCGATTGAGACACTCACTCAAGTCAAAAGTAGACAGGTGACAGAGAAGAATTCTCGTCTAGGAATTGACTGTACCGGCCAAAATGAGAACGGTACGTCTTTGGATGGTTTAGATCTATCCTTTTATCTAATTCGACCTGTAGACATGAAGAAGCAATTCGTGTACGATCCGTTGATCTCGAAACGTCAACAATATTTGCTTGCTACACAGGTGTGTGTGCTGCGCGCTCGCTGATCCCTTATTGAACATGATTGGTGTCGTAGCTCGTAAGGGCTGTCCTCAAGATCGGTAGGTGGATTAAAATCTCACCTTGAACCGAGAATGATGTTACTTCCTTATAGACGATGTTATCATTGCGGGTGAGGCAGAGGAGTGATTATGGACTTATCTAGACGGCTGGGCAACGTACCCATACACTTATCAAACCCATTCTCGTAATTGTGCAATGACAGATCAGTACCCCCAACATTTTCCTGCGAGGCTCGGGATGATTCTTAATACTTATAGCATGCATTCTTGCTCACTTCGCATAACAGGACCCTCGGATCTAGTCCCAACAAAATCAATGGTGTGATGCTGAACCATCTCGTTTCTATCGTCACTGTTCGGCGCAGGGAAGCCTTCAAGTCGTAGGCTCGAGATTTGATAGTATGCTGATTGAATTGTTCTCTAAAGCTGAAGACAAGGGTCCTCGTGGTTGTGTAAAATCGCAATTAGTCTTTTTCCCTTCGAACACAGGCTCAATCAATCTCACTTCATTCTCGTCTCCTGACATTGCCTGCTGGGGTCAGTCGCTCAACGATTATCTGAGCTACACGTGCTTGGTGAGATCCCCCACAACATCAAACCACCACGTCTCACGGAGTTCCCAAACCAATCTATCATCCCACTACGTTTGGTCTACGTTCGCAACCATTGTACGTATGTCAAAATATAGCTCTCACCTTTATTGTCACGTCCCATGTTCTGAGCCTGTTTCACCCAGGACTGCCGTGTTCACCACGTTCGTAGCCAACATTAGGCCCCGATCAGATGTATACTGATACACAGTCAAAGTTAATGTGGCATCGACCAACTCAAACCCTCATTCAGGCGAGTATGGGATCTCTTTCCAAAAAGTAGGTTCCGCGGGTCCCGTCACTTGTAGTACATGCTCCATCTCATTCTTTCGTGAACTAGCTTACATGAAGTGCGCTAGGAATGTCCGGGTCAAGACAACGGAAGAGACGAGGGGAAATGATATAAACTCTTTCGAAGGTGTCTTCCAGCGGGACATCCTCCACGCAGGTGTTTCTGATGTGACAGCCTGTTTGGGAGGGATTCTACATGTGCTCTGTATTACATATCGCGTCGTGCGTGCAAAAAAATTACGTGCCTAGAGAGAGCGATTTCATGATACATTCGCTATTTTCGATGTTGTTGTCCAAATGAAAGACCATAACATGCGTTGGACCCACACGCACACTGAGCGTGATAATGGGTCCACATTATCATGACCAGTAGCTTAGAGTCGACAAAACAATTCAATACATGGTGGGTTGGAAGCCCACCGTGGCTAATGGCGGGAACACTGAGGGATCGGGCAGAACAGAACAGGACCACGATCTATACGGCGACTACGCGGTACGAGGACAAGGGGCGACTACGCTACATCTACGTGGTGCAGCAAGATATATACTGTAGTGCACGTGATATGTATGTCAATGGGCTTACATGGGTGCTTCAAAGAACTGAACACTCATTTTCGACACCTTTGAACACAACCATGTCGACTAAGGTGTTACATAGCCATATAGCCGTACGTTCTAGAGTTAGGCTGTGGCGACGGAAACGAAGTTGTCAGCCATGAAGTTGGTGGCAGCATTGAAAGGTGAAGATCTTACCTGAACCATCAGAATGTGATCCTCCCCGATCATCGCTGCTTCCCATCCTTCCTCCGAATGATGAAGTATGACGCTAGCGACACGCCCAGGTAGCGATGTGGTCACTCCTCTGTCGAAGCTTTCGCACCGAGCACTGAGTTTTGAGTGTTTCGCAAGGCGCTTCCATAATATAGGAGAATCGACGTTCGTGCCGACATGCTTTCTCGCCGCATAGGGATTGAAATCGTAAGTTCGCGCTACATGTCCGTATTTCCACCGTAGACCTTGGATAAACTTCATGCCATAAGTGTAACAGACCCAAGTCTCCGATGACTCCCTGGAAATCATACGCGTTCCGCTCGGACCCCAGGCATCCCAGGGGATATTGCGATGTGATACACCACGGGAACGCTCGACTTCCGAGAGTAACGTGGATAGGGGTACAAAGAGGACTGTACAGTCATGCGCCTCACAACAAAGGGTGCGAATAGAAATCGTGAAGATACAGTCCTTGTGAGAACCATAGAAAGGGACCCTTAGATTGGTGGGTGGTCTCCAGGTCGGTGTGGGTTCTGATCGGATCAGGAAGTATTCCATGGTTCCTTGGAGTTCGGGATAGTGCAATTCACATGCGTAGGGCATGTCCTCTAGTGAATGAATCGGATGAAGAAATATTGCTATGCTCAGCACTTGCAAAGTGGGTTCCTTGTCTGACCGCAGGATTCCTGCTAGGATCAAATCCTCTGTCATGAAGGCGAAAGACTGAAATTCCGGCATGCGAATATACTGGTACAGAAGGGATCAATGATGAAGCGAGCAAACAAGGAGGGCAAGTCACTGACAACTTTCTGATGTCCAGTTCGCCAGTTCCAGACAAGGAAAGAGTTCAGACTGGATGAACCGAATTGATCATAAAAGAGGACGGCAAGGTGGTTGCCACAGATCTGTATCAAAAAGGAGAACTCGGCGTGCAAACTGTCCAGCCCATGTGTTATCTGTGCCACAGTAGCGCGTGGATGATGTTCCCCAGAGAGTGTTCGTAAATAGAGGTTGCATGACATATTCGGGCTGGTCACAGCGTTGTTGTAAGACTATACAAATACTGGAAGTTGCACCCACAAGTTACCAGCCAGTTCAAGTAAGACAATAAGATTTTGGGAGTTGTCCAAAGTGAAGTCACGGATCCTGAAATCGAATGGAACGGTCCATCTCCTTTCTGCAATGCCCTTGAGTTTGCATGGTAGTTGAACGAAGAAAATTTCGTTGTCATGGGTCGACTGCGCTAGTATACCACCTGAAAACTCCCAGCAAATTCCATCACACATGGGAATGGACCCAAACGATGTCCATGTCATGTGGTTCCACACATGATTATGCTCTCGTAAAAGGTTCAATCGGCTGACGGTGTCCATGGACGAATGTTCGTTATCCTCCATGTAGGACGCGAACAACTCAATCTTGTAGTTCAGATGGGTGCTCCCTGATATGATGGAATGGAATAACTTGCAAACCTTTTTTTGAATGTAAAATTAAACGATGATCTGTGAGCGAGCGGTGCATCCGTGGCTTTCGTACACACTCACTTGCATGCACCTTAGAAGAGAGGGCACACCAAGCTGATCAAAAGTCAACTCGGTCAGTTCGTCTGGTAGGGGAAAACCCATGGCAAGTCACTGTCGTGTTCGTAAATGATTCGAGGTTGGTGTTAGAAGGGAAGTAGCAATCCGAAGCCATTCCTACTTAACTGGGCAAGTAGACGTGATCCGCTCCACGGCCTTCAAGTTCCTTTGTGAACTTCACCATCATGAATATCGTTTGGACTCCCCGGCACTCTTTGTGCTTCGGAACCTTGAAGTTATTGTGTTGAAATGCACGCTGGTGCACAGTCGTCCTGCCACATCCTTCCGCTTCCTATCACTCGAATGAAAGCGTCTTCCACAAGTCATGATGATGCACCGATAGGTGGTGACGGTCAGTATTTCAGCTATTCGCCATGGTACAAGTCGACTACGTATGTAGAGTCGTATACACCAAGTGAGAAGCCGAGGTACTAGTAGTACGCGGCACCATGTTTCGCCGGATACATTTACGTGTCCGGAGGGTTGCCCCGGCCACGTATAGCTACTCCTCATTTCCCATCGCAGATCGCATCCATCGATATCTCTCCCATACACGATCTCAACAATCTCAATCATTCCCACCATCCAGCAGTGCAATGTACCCACCGATCGAGCCATTTGAATCAGGAAGACTTGAAGTGTTGGCATCTCCAACGTACATCCACTCGCTCTAGTTCGTCTGGGCGATGCATTCTACCTCTGCTTGTACTTATGCATCGTGCAAACTTCCCGCTGTAGCTATGAAATCAGCGGAAACAAGAATGGTGTCCCAGGTATCTTCTTAGTGCATTGATGTGTAGTACATTCAGTATTGACATCTTCCCAATAGTTGTCTTTCTTCATGGAGGCCCGGGCGGTGGAGTAGACCCCAAGGACAGGCAATTTTTCAACCCAGAGAAGTACAAGGTCTGTTTACCCGTCTCCTTTTTATCTCTATTGATTTCTCGCATTAGATCGTCTTATTTGATCAGCGTGGTGCTGGCAAGTCAACTCCGTCCGTTCTTCATAAACTCGCAAGGTCAAGACTCGATATATTGATCGTCAGTGCAGGAGTGCTTCTATCGAATACAACACCACTTGGGACCTCGTGGCGGACATTGAGCGTCTTCGCGAGAAGCTAGGAATCGAGAGATGGCATGTGTTCGGTGGCAGTTGGGTATGCCTTCATGCTCTTCCCTTGTCCAGCCACTGACTAATATGATTTATTGGTAGGGATCAACGCTTGCACTAGCGTATGCTCAAGTGAGTGCGATGGATATTTGTCGTGCGATCTGAAACGAACTGGGAGTCTAGACGCACCCGACAAAAGTGAGGAGCCTCGTCTTGCGGTGATTCTTTGTCCGTTCTAGCCGACTACAGACATTGCTGACAACATGGACACAGTGGCATTTTCACCCTCCGGAAGAGGTTCGCAAATCCTCTGTCCTGTTCTTGTGGAACATACTAAGCATGCTCAGCGAGCTCAAGTTCTTCTATCAAGATGGTGCTTCCCATCTTTTCCCGGAAGAGTGGTAGGTACTTCCTCCACAGTCAATCTCTGTTTAGTTTGCTCATTCGTTCACCCGTTGGTCCCGAAATATGAACACGGCTCTAGGGACCGTTATCTTGAACCTGTGGATCCTTCCCAGCGGCACGATATGATGACAGCATACCATGCACTCCTCAGCTCGCCAGAGGAGAAGACAAGACTACGAGCTGCGAAGGCATGGTCCAGATGGGAGTGAGTGATTTTTTCCGAGTGTCGAGTTTAAATATCGTCCGTGGTCTGATAATGCACAGAATGGCAACCTCTAAGTTGTATGTCAGTGAGGACATGCTCCGACGTGCGGAAGAAGACACGTTTGCACTGTATGTTCTTGAGCATAGCTGCGAGTTCCTTTGCTGACTATAACGTGCGTAGTGCCTTTGCGCGCATTGAAAACCATTATTTCGTCAACGAGGTTTGTCTCAGAAACTTGTTTGTGTATCTCTGAGAAGGATTGACCAGGTGCGCAGGGGTTTATGCGTGACGGTCAACTCTTGGAGGAACAGAGTATTGCTAAGATGCAAGTAGAGCTGCCTCTGTTCATGCTCACTTGCGCTGACTTGTGTATCCAGTCGGCACATACCCACGATCATCGTACAAGGAAGATACGACGTCGTCTGTCCCGTATGTACTTCGCTGCTGCCGCATAGTGCTCGTTCTGGTCTGATTTACTCGGTCTAGGCGACGACTGCTTGGGCACTCAAGGCAGCCTTCGAAGCGAAGCCTTCGGCGTCACTCAAATTTAACATTATTCCTGATGCGGGACATTCCTCACGCGAGACCGGGACCGAGAAGATGCTAGTCGAGGCTGCGGATGAGGTCGTCGCAAGGTATTGATAACATCACAGTTCACCTCGTACATTAAACAACGTCGTACTTGGTGTAATTGTGAATACATTTCCATGGTCTGTCCCCAGTGTGTGTTGGGTGGGTTTGATCTCCGCTCCAACGACAGTCTTCAAGTAGTATGCAACAAGAGAGTCGCAAAGGTGGCCTTGGCGTCTCTAGTTGGGTCCTTGTATCAATTGCATCCCTTTCCCTTTTCTTGGCCGCGTCGAAGGCAGGAACATCTTTACTCGATTCACCCTTAGATTTATCGAATGGCACCCATTTTTGGGCGGACCGTTTTATTTGTGTCCTTTGATGGCCCACTATCTTGAAACAACTCTCTCATTGTTCGCGGCTGATGCGTTGTTCAGATCAGACTATTTATTTAGTGGACTTATGCCCCACCTTACGAACATAAGCAAGTAAGGCATCTATGTCGAATACGTGAAACCGATTTTCCCAGTAAGTTGTAATGTCATCTTTCAGGACGCATTCCCCATCATTCTGCTGGTTAAAGTGGCCAATTTTTCATCATTGTCGTTTCTGTTCCTGTATGATTTCACTTACTGGATAAGGTGGTTTACACGGTTGATTTGAATGTAACTGACTATCTTTTCTAAACACTGACGTTCCTGCGAGTTGATTTTAACTTCAGAGTGATCACTATTCGGACTGACTATGCCTACCAGTAATCATTGGACGCTCTTGTACACTTTACCTTCCGTGTCTGTTCAAAGATTTTTGATTCGTTCATTACTTGTTTGGCCTCCTGCCTCGTTCCAACTGGCAATACACACAATTCGACGTATCATAGAACTGGTTTGTATGCCGAATCACATGGCATCATTGCAAATGTGCGTTGTTATCTCTTTCTCGTTCCTCTTGTCTATACCAGATCCTCTGAACAAAACTATCTAATCAATACTTAATTGTTTCAGTTGGCTGAATAAAATCCCTTCTCCAAAGATTTCCATTTGATCCTCATTATCGCTCCACCTTTGTCAACAATCACCCAGGAGTAAACGATTCTCGGTGGTGGCTTGGCGAGCCTGTGAGTCGACCGCTGGACATGCTGATATACACAGAGGAACGACCACTCACCTATCTCATGATACTGTGTGTCCGCTGGTTTGTCTAGATATGGGAAACCGTTGAAAGAGCTGGACTCTATTCTGCGAACATCATGTGGTAAGTTGTCTATTTAGCCCTTGTCCCACTGCTCTACCCTGAATGTTGTCCTCGTTCCTATTCTCACCATGTCATGTACTACTTGTGAAAATCTATCTTTGAGGCCTGGTCCGCTAATGACAACCTCCGGTGTCACGCTAAAGTATCAAGTCCCATTCACGGTTTGTGTGTTGCCCTGAACTTCGCCACTACCCCTGACGTCTTATCACTTCCTATGGTCTCCTGATACTAGCTATGTTATTCGCCCGAGGAAAAAATCTCCCGGGTGCTAGAATGGATAGACTTTTCTCTGAAATGAAGACCACGACTAATTACAGGTGGGTAATGCTTATTCCTCTATTCCTTACTTCTGCTTACGCTGGCTTGGCTGGCTTTCGCGTAGGTTTAATATATGAGCCCATGCTTTATTAGATTGGCCATGCAACTGGTTCTAAATCTGGGCTCGTGAATGCGGGTATACTTTTTCGTCGACTGGTCATCATATCAAAGCTCCCCTAGGGAACCCTCACAACTATCTCGAACTTTGCTCATGTCCTTGTACAGAGTTTACACAACGAACGTAACTTATCCCACATTGTGGACATATTGTTTGTAAGCGATCATGGCATGGAAGATACCAGTTTATGGGAGATGGTGTATATGGACGACATCTTATGTCACGAACAGGATGCGAGGGAGCAAAGTTGGCCCGCTTGTGCAGGCATCCAAGACGTCGACGGTCTGTCCATTTGTCCACTTCCGGGTAGTCTTGTTCGATCACACTGGCTGTTTGAGGCAGGTTGGCCATCAATGGGCTTCTGGTTTAAACCTGGCGTCAACGTCACTGCAGCGTTATCTCGCCTTGTCCTTGCGTCCAAGTCGAGGAAATTCGACATGTATACGACGGACACATACCTAAAATGTCACTGACTCAGAGACTACGGCACCCACGATGCCAGAACGGTACCACTATTCTCGCAGTCAACGTCTCGCGCACATTTGGGTCATCCCCAGGATGGGTTTTGCATTAACAGACCCGTGCTGAGAATGGGAGCCTGATGTTTAAGCTTAGCCATTTTCCAAGTTCATCCTTCTTGTATAACTGACATGTCCGCTACAACAGCGAGGAAACGACTCCAGCATGACACCGATCGGACGCAAGAACATGTGCTCCCACCGTTTCAGAATATCGAGCTTTACAACCTGGTCGTGTGGTTACTTGGCATAGACAAATGGGCGCAAGAGACTAACGGCACCAAAGGATTTTGGGATCGATGGATATAACTCTGATACGCAATAATTTACACTAGATTCTCTATGCTGACGAACTGATATGATTGTCAGATCTTGATCGTTGAGCTAATTCCAAAAATGCGCCATCCGGTTTCCTTGCTTTGACTTTCGATTACTTCTACACTATGATTCAGTACTGAGGTGCTCCGAGCAGAGACCAGAATTTCAAGAATACATAAGAGAGCGATTGTTCTATTGCATTCCCTCCAAGTGGAGTTCGACGTTACATACCGCCTTCTACAACACCAGATTTCGCGTGTCTCCGAATGTATGTCATTAAGAGAGAGTAGTTATAAATGATGATGCATGATTGAATCCCATCAGTAACATGATCGTGAATTCGAGAGCGAATGCAATGCGAGTGGAAAATTTAATAAGTGTAAGCGTCGTGTAGTACGGATCTGGGAGGTTGTCAATGCCGGGGTGTAAAATCACAATAAAACAAGAATGATAGTCGTCGGTGAATGAGAGACGAGATAGTGAATGGTACTGAACAGCGACTGTACAACAACTGAGTGTACATCGGCTAACCTAGGATCTCACTGATTGGCATCTATCTCCGCGTGGGAAGTAGTGCCACGATAGACGCAATGGCAGCAGCCTTGCTGACAGATCGAGGTTGCAGGAGGGCACGGTGGGGGTACTTGTGACGATACTGTAAGCCTGCTAGCATACCAAGTCACGACGGTCCACATAGGTCGGGGAAATCCCAGGGGCGAAGCAATCGGACCCGGCTATGAACCCTGCGGAGTAGGTTGTTGTACGAGTACCTCTCTGGATTGGCCATGGATATCCTACCCAACAAGACGTAAGCTCCGAGCGGACCCACCACAAGGACAGACACAAATTGGATGAACAGTGCGAGAAGCATGTGAAGGGGCAAGTGAATTAACACACCATTCGTTGTTTCTTTATAGGACGTGGCCGCACACTCCCTACTCCCGCACGAGCACCTACAACACCAATGGGTACATTGGGGGAAAGCGAGGTTGGTGTTGGTGACTGTAGTATGCTATCTTCAAGTTCGCGCTTCTGACCTTTACCAGACACCGAAGTATTGGTCCGTTGAGGCAGTGCGGTCATTGGCACAGCCGACCGTGGAGTACCGCTCGTGGGGGTGGTTGTCGACTGTCCGACTGACCCTGGAGGTGGAATTGTTACAGGGGCAACCCGTGGCTTAGCTTGTGAGATTTGCGATGTGCCAGGTGGTTGTTGAGCAGATGGGATCAGTGGATGTGACGGAACAGATTGTGGCTGGGGGAAAGCGGCTGGTGTACTGGCTAACGGATTCGAGGCAAGCCCCTGCGCCTGAGCGCGAGCAAGTTTTTTCAGTTCTTTCTGTGAAAATTGAGTAGATAATAAGACACGTGGTTGGAATTAAAAGAATGGGGAGTGATACTAACGCGCTTTTTGCGGTCTTCCCGAGCTTGCGCAGATTCAAGTATGAGAGCACCCGCATTCCACTGTTAAAAACATAAAAACGGCTGAAGTAACATCTGGCACGGACAAGACAAACCCCTTTAAGCCCTTCAGCAGAGACAGTGAAAGCTTCCTTCTGTGTCTTCATATCAAATTGGACTATGGGTATGTGCTGCTTCGGGGGTGCTTGCACGATGACGGCCAGGTAATCATCCTTTTTCATTGAGTGCTTTCCGGGTAGACTTTTGATGAGGTGGCGGTAAGAATTCTTCTTTTTCTTCTCATCTAGGTCGGGTGGAAGAGGGAGATTCGACTGTGCGGGAGCGGACGGCAGCGCAACAGATGGCTCAAGAGGAGCACGGACATGCTTGTCATATGCAGCATGTAGGCAGAAGCGAGCGAGGAGGTCTTCGGTGCTGGTAAGAAAAGATTGGGGTTGGGGTTGGGGGAAGGCTATTCGGGAGGAAAATCAAGCAAGTCTTGAACTGAGAAACGAACACATACCAGTGGGGGGAGGAAGGAAGAGGGCGGGAGCATCTTGCGTGACTGAAGACGGGCCCGCGACTGCAGTGGCATGTTCATAAGAAGGATCCACGCCATCCATGGCGACGACACGGATGGATAATAACGAAATCAGAGACACCGGCAGACAAGTTTGATGGTGCTGCAACCCATAAAATCAAAGAGAAAAAGTGGTGAGGATGGGTCAGGGAGGGTCGCCGTTACCGTCAATGATGAGCTCGACGTGCTTGTCGTCGTCGCCGTCGGTGGCTGGGACAAGGGGATTCCGTGTTGGATTAACACGGCAATATCAGCACAGATTACTTAATGAGGATCACGTGGTACAACACTGCCACTGGACAGGGGTGAGCTTACTCAGTACTCCCTTTCTTGCCGCGAACGCGAATAGCCCTGAATTTGAACTCTAACCACCTACAGTACTGGAATGGGCATCAGGCAATGGATCAAGTAAGGCTACTGTGTCTCACTTCTTGAAATCTGTATCCTGAAACCTCTCTTCGAGGTCATGTTTTCATGTCGATAGCGACCTGAGCAATCCACAGTTGACTCGACCCGAATTCACGGTACGTATTCTCACAAACGTTCTTTCAGCTCTGTGAAATTATCCACAGTTCTCGGCAGTGATACTTGGACTTCTCATTGGCTGTTTGCTGTGCTTCACCAATCTTTATTTCGGTCTCCAAACAGGATGGATCAGTATGTACGTCCTCCATGGCAACACGTCCGGCGTAGAGACCTTTAATAAGACGAATCAAGGATGTCATTGCAGTCAGCCCTTATCGGCTTTTTGGTCTCCAAGATACTTCCGGCTCCGCTCTCTCCTCAGGAAATTATCGTGGTGCAGACGACTGCGGTCGCCACAGGGACCGTAAGTCTTTATTGCTTAAACCAACTACAAGCCCTCGTGAACTCGCATTTAGATGCCATTAGCAGCTGGGTTTGTCGGTATACTTCCGGCTCTAGGCCTGCTAGATGAAGAACAAGACGGAAGCCCGCCAATATACCTTTCTTGGGCCGCAGCCGTTGGTTGGTCGTGTTCAATTGCATTTTTTGGGGTGTTCCTATCACCCCCCATAAGAAAACAAGTGGTGCGTATATGTTCTATGTTGTAATCGACGGTGTTAATTCCTCGCTTAGATCATCGAGGAACAACTTGCATTCCCTTCAGGAACTGCAACGGCACAACTAATTTCTGTTCTTCATAAACTTCCGTCTCCTGAGACGTCGTTACGCCACCGTCATCCTGGATATAGAGTACTTGATACGGAAGACGTCGTCAGTCATAACTCCCTTGTCAATGATGCTGCTGGAGTTCCACAAGACATTGAAGACGAAACAGAGGACGCCGGCAAACGCGAACTCGTTCAACAAGAAGGCTGGATGGATCTTGTTTACAGTTTTTGGGCTTCTGGCATCATGACGGTAAGCTCATGCGGTGTTTTGCTTGACGCCTTTCATTTTTTATTTCTTTTGCAGCTTGCAGCATACTTCTTTCCGATCGTTTTTTCTGTACCGCTCTTTGGGAAATATCTCGCTCGCGAATGGCTGTGGTCATTCACTCCTAGTCTATCATACGTTGGTCAGGGTACAATTCATTTTCTTCGGTACGCGGTGTTCCTAGTTCTCACTCCAGCTAGGGATTATTATGGGCTTCCCTACAACATTGAGCATGAATTTGGTAGCACTTTCATTGAGAATCAGATTGAATCGGATTCTGACGAACTATGTAGGGAATGCTTGTTGGCTGGGGATTCTTATCGCCACTTTCCAAGCACGCGGGTTGGGCACCAGGGCCAGTCGGCGACATGTCCACTGGTGCTAGAGGGTGGATACTTTGGGTTTCTCTTGCGATCATGTGTGCAGATTCTTTCGTCTCTCTCCTCCCAATCATCCGATCGTCTATTGCCAAGTTGGTGTCGTCTTTCTCAAACGTTGGAAATGCACCTCCAGAAGAAGATCATGACGTCGAGACACCAGACAGGCTTGTCCCAGCTCAATGGGTATTGGGTGGTCTCGTAACAAGTGTGATAGCAGGAACTTTGCTAGTATGGCTGGTTTTTGGGGACGAAGGAATCAAACCATGGGCGACACTAATAGGATTTGTTGTCGGTGGTTTGTTGAGTATCTTAGGGTATGTTTCCCGCATCCTGTGTTGTTCTTGTTTGACCGTCTGCCAGGGTTCGAGCATTGGGAGAGACTGATCTAAACCCCGTGAGTGGACTTGGTAAAGTTTCACAACTTCTTTTTGCTTGGATACAACCTGGAAATGTTGTGGCGAACATAATTGCTGGTGGAGTTGCCGAAGCTGGTGCACAACAGTAGAGTTTGATTTACGACACAGCTTTCCCTATCTGACATGTCTTCTAGAGCTGGAGATCTCATGCAAGACCTGAAGACTGGACACCTCATTCATGCCTCACCAAGAGCTCAGTTCTATGGTCAATTGATTGGATCATCGTTGTCTATTATAGTATCCGCATCCGCCTATGCCCTATACCAGAGGGCTTACAGCATACCTGGACCTTCTTTCCCGGCTCCGACTGCGTACGTGTGGCTCAGCCTTGCGCGTTTACTTCGTAAGTCATAAGGGACATTCGTGGCCTTGTCCCACTTTTGACATGAGGGATAACAGGTAATGGACGGCTACCAGAAAACACTAGCTTGTTCATGCTGCTATTTGCTCTGCTATTCTCTGTTGTCGCGGGCTTCAAGCTCGTAGCTAACCAGCGTGGTCTGCGATATGCAAAATGGATCCCATCTGGTGTCGCGTTTGCGATTGGGTTCCTCAATACACCGTCCTTTTCATTGGCACGGTTCATCGGTGGATTGATAGAGTACTGGTACCATCGAAGAGTTGCCACCAAGACAGGTGGTGCGGATATCCGCCTGATTGTGATTGCCAGTGGATTCGTGTTGGGAGAGGGAGTTGTCAGCATTGTTTCGCTCGTCCTCCGCACATGCGGGGTCGGTGTTGCTAGCTGTTGGGGTTGTGGAGGAGGCATCTGTGCTGAATGTCCTACCTGAAGTCAGCCGTGGGGGTAAATGTCTAGTACCAAAAGCGTGTACACATCCATTCTCAGGCAGTGGCGTTTATGTATCTCGTCACCTCCATCTACTGTACATACGATAGTCCGTCAGCGCGTGAACTATGAACATGGCTCGGATAGCCCTCGAGAACATCCCCGCGATTACTTTCTACAAAGATTCCTTCACGGCCGCTAGGAGGACTACTCCAATTGCTCAGTTGGTATGCCTTGGGAAACCTTGCGCCACGTACCAGCCTGAGGTTGTGCGTTGTAGGAATATTGGTGGCTCAGGCGTCAACGTTGACTGGAAGGCGAGTAATAGGACCAGGTAGCTCATATATTCAACCTAAGGTGCCATGACCACGACAGTGTGAAGCAGACCTGCCTTCCGCTCTGCGGTTTGGTAAAGTAGAGGTCTCGTGCGAGGGTTGGAATGGCCCAGGCGACCGGTATGTGATGAAAGGTAAGCTATCGCAGTGCTCACAGAGGTTATTCTTTGGGTATTCACGTCTGACTGGCATACCACAGGGTCCTGCTCCCTCGAGTACCATCTTGTACAGCTCCCCAACTCACTGAGAGACGATTCATTCGACTGGCCATCGCTCGGTATATCAGATTTCCTTCACAGTACGTCCTCCCGCATGTTCACTGCCCAGCGTCGGATTCACCGCCAAGCGGCGCCACCAGGCTTGGACATGTCCGGCATCTTCTTCATGTCCGTCTGGGTCGTCGTTCTGGCCGTCATCTTGTACAATTGGGTCTACTCGTGCTTGCGTTGGAACCGCCCTTCTGCAAGGAGCACCCAGCGTGCTCCTCCCCCCACCTACCCCGGTCCTGATAATGGTGCGCGACCCGGATATGGGTTCTTCTCTGGTGATTTCCAGGGGCCTCCTCCGCCTTACACGAAGGATCCGCCTTCTGCAGAGGGCTGGCGTCCTGGATTTTGGACGGGTGCTGCTCTCGGCGCGTTGGGAGGCAGTTTACTCAATCGGAGCCAGTCGGTTCCACGGACGTATGATTGGGAACGTCCTGGAACCCGCTTCAGAGCCACCCGGCGTAGGGTGAGCTTTTACGGTGATGAAGACAGAAGGGAGGGACCTTCAAACTTGGGAGCTTTCAGAACGAGCACCGGTTATGGTGGATCCAGTTCTCGATGAAAAACAGAACCAGGTGGATGTATGTGCATGGACAGATGCATCTATCCGTTGCCCTCCACGTCATGTAATCATAATATCGTGGGTGGTATTACACTAGTACTTGTCGCAGTAGTACATACGCTGTCAAGACGGTTGCAACTGTACGCTTTCTCCGCTCTGCTGCCGTACTTGGTTCGCATGGAATCCGAACCTGCCGGTCAGCAGCTGCACAGTAGAATTAGCGTAACATGGGATCATACAAGAGTAAATTAATGAATACAGATATGCATACTAGCCTCCGATTTAATACCACCACCTATGTAAAACATAAATTAAATATCTCTCGGCGTTCACACATTGCCAGAGGTACCGGCCTCTGTTCTTGAGCTAGGGACGTCTAGGTCATAACTCGTGGCACCATAGTACACAGGTCTCGCGGAACCACCACGAAGGTCTTTGCTCACTCTCGAGCGGCCCCTGGGCTCTTCGACCCTACGCCTGGACGCCGCACCAGACTTCGTCTTCCTCTGACCTTTCTTCAGCATAGACAAACTGATATCCGGTATGATAAGCGAAGTAAGGACGATGGCAAGTACAACAAGGACCCCGGCCGTCACAAAAATCGCCTTGGGGAATAAAGCGACGGTGCTGCTGTATATCATCCCAAACAAGACGGGCTAGCGGAACACATCAGAGACCGACTTCCTCGGAAGTAAGTGTGGAGACGTACGCCGAGAATAGTCGAGCTAACCGCTTGAAGGACGGCAATTGCACTGAATAGTTTGCCTGGCTCGGGTGCCGTATCTTGGTCCGCGGGAATATGCCCTGTACCACCTTGCAAACGTGCGATTTCCTCTCTCTCTGCCAATCTGCGACCTTGTAAAGTGCACAGAGCTAAACTTTGAACAGCAGGCGCGACTCCGGCACCAGCGCATCCCAACGAGGTAGCGCCGACAAACATGAACTGTGACCACCATGTGGACACGACACCATTAGAGGGAAGCGGACAGAAAACGACGAGCGCATGAGAACAAAACTCGACGAACATTGAGCACTGCACGACAAAGAGGTCGAAGTGAATTTCAGAGGAGAGGTGGCTCTTCGTGGGTTTAGGTCTCGGCTTTGGGCCGTTGGTGTTGGGGTGCATTGCAATTGCCGACGACACCGCTGCGCGAACAGGTTTGAATGTGGCGAGAAGGACTGCATCTTCTGTCAGTACACGTGACAGCGTTTAATGAAATTATTCGATAACTCACATGGTAGAAGGACAAGAAGGTGGAGAGCGCGGAGAGAGCCGGTGAATGAGATATAGTAACTCAATTGTTCCACGGTCCAGTCGTAGATGTGTTCGGCGTAGAGATACTTGACTTGGAGCAGACCCGAGGCAAGGGTATGAACGAAGAGAGACAACGCAAGGAATGTTAGGTTCCAGTCCTTGCGGGTAGCTGGCTGTCTGGACATTCCAACTGAGCGGGCGACCGGAACATCAGTTGGCAAGAATTCGGCAAGAGGGGACATAAAGCTCTTGACAGCGCGGGTGACTACCCAGGCACGGCGATCTCTCTCTGTAACAAGGATCAACCAGATGCAACACGTGTAAAGACAAGAAAAATAGCTTACTGTCACTTGTAAAATCATTACTTTCGACCGCGCGACTCTTGCCTTTCCTGTTGGTCGCACGCCGGGATGCACTAAGGGACTCTGGAAATACAAAAATCACGAGCAGTAGATTTACGAAAGAAGCGCAGATGGCCACCCAAAAGACTGAATTGACACTTTGCAATGGGTGATCACCTGGGTCACTGTGTCAGTGCAAATACGGACACACCGAACCAGCGGAATAGGTTACCTGGACCGACTCTCAAAAATGGAATGGGGTTCCTGATTAGCCAAGCACCTATTATTGGCCCAAGTGCTAAGCCAACGAACAGCACGCCAGTGAAGCGTGCAAAAATAGTTGCACGGGAACCAGGTGACGTGCAATCTGCGATGTAGGCCGTACAGGCACCGGTGAGCGATGACCAGCCGCCCAGTAAGCCCTCGATGATTGGTGCCAATATGAGCAATTTATGGGAATGCGCAGCGAGGGGATTGTGAGGCGTGGAAACGAGGATGAAGATGAGATCCCTGACAGTATCCATCAGATATGGCTATTGCCACCGACAACTCTGTTTAGGAAAGGGTATGCACGTACGTGAGGAACAAGCCCAGTGTGGAGAAGGCAAGGACGCGGGTACGACCATGACGTTCGCCGAAATGACCCCACCAACCGGTGGTGAGCGCAGAAAGAGTACCCATGGTGGTGCTTATCATAGTCTGAAGGCTGACGGCACCGGCCTGTACAGCAGGGTCTGAAACACACTTCTTTCCGGGAATGACGCGAGGATCATCGCCTTCGCTTACGCCGTCACCTTCTGACTCTGCCAAGGGGTGCACGCGAGGTGGCATGGGGGGTAGATATAAAGGAGTGAAGGTTGGACTTGCGTAGACTTGAGGGAGAAGAGGGAATTGAAAGTCCTGTGCATTGGACATAGACGTGCCATTCGAGTTGGTGTGAAGCTGCCTGCATGAGAGCTCAGTGAACACCTCGACACGAGGTGCCAGCGTCATTCCGCGCTGGAGCAGCACAAAAAAGTTTGAGAAGGGGCGTTTTGGAATGTGGTGTTCTACTTACAGTGACAGAAGTTATCAATGCAAATGGAACCAGCCTAGAGACGGGTCAGCCCGGACAACAGTGAGCTTGGGAAGAGAAAGGTACCATAATGGACGAGCACGGTAGAATGGTTTCTTGTGTCTCGGCGCGCCAGCGAGAGGGTCCCGTTCCGATGGCAGAATATTTTCGGAAGTGCAGGGGAGAGAGAGCTCTACAGGGGAGTTGGAGGGAGAGAAGCTGACATTCTCAGTGGATATGATGGGGTCTGTGACAATTCTGTCCAGAGGCATCGCAACGGTAGACTTGGAGAGAGTGAGTCTCGAAACTACTACGGGCTGGAAGGCATTGCCAGCAGACTGGCCGAGTTCGGCGAGTTTATAAAGAGGGACCCATGCGATGTCCACGACTCGCCGGGGATAGACAGGCTGACCTTGTTACGTACTATCGCTCCGAATGGGTCACACACAACGAGGTGAAGTGCATCTGATCTCGGAGGCCGCCTGACCATGACGAGCGGACCGCTCACCTTATTTAAGCATGACGAGGTGCTCACGACATCGTCATGGGTCCCAGCGTGCGTAGTGAGGAATGCCCAAGCACACCGGGACACGGTCCAGCCCACCGTGGGAGATGCGAGAGCTTATCGGTTATCGATAGAGCCAACTGAGGACTCTGAGCCACCTTTGGCATGTTGGGAACACATCCCGGGACTTGGACCGACACCATCAAAGACAGGGAGAAGGGCGCGATTAGTCATCATTGCTATCTGGGCGCCAAGTGACTCATATCCAAGAGGATTCCCTTCCCCACTGACCGTCCAGGATGATACAGAGAGTGAGAGAGGAAGCCCTCAGGCTGATCCCTGATCCTGGCCAATCCACAATGTATGCACACCTGCCATGACCCTGCACTCACCTCTCATCCATCGAACCAGATTACCGAAAGAAGGGGAAACAAATATATTGATCACCTCTGCGTTGCCTTATTGCAATAACGTACCCCACCTCGGTTCGTCTCTCTGCTCGCGTGATCATCCTCTGCCTCATGTATGCACAGGAAACATCATCGGAAGTGTCCTCAGCGCAGACGTCTTTAGTAGGTACGCATACAGCCCACTGAACTGACTTCGCTAGGTTGACAAGCTGTCTTTGCGCACAGATATAGCCGTGAGTGCACACTGTCGTGTGACACCCCTTTTGCCACAACAGCGTCACAGGGACTCGCAACCGCCGAACCCTTTATATCTGTGGGACAGATGAATATGGAACAGCAACCGAAACAGCAGCTCTCAAGGAACGTGTCACACCCAGACAGCTCTGCGATAAATATCATCTACTTCACAAAGAGACCTATGAGTGGTTCGATATTGGGCAAGTCCCCGCCTGCGTCTCCTCTTTCTCGCTCACTCAACTCTGAACAGGTTCGACCTGTTTGGCCGCACATCCACCCCGCAACACACCCAGTAACTCCTTTTCATCCCCATGTTGTTGTTCTTCTCCTCACGTCAGCTATCCGTCCTAGGATATGCCAGTCGATATATCTCAATCTTGGCAAGCATGATTACCTCGAAAAACAAGTAAGGGACCAGACTTACTGTGAAGGCTGCCAAAAGTACGTGTGACCATTAAGTCGTTGTTCCTCATCAACCAAGACATAGATTCTTGGCCGATCGATATGTCGAAGGCATATGTCCACATTGTAATTTTCCTGTACGTAAACCATAAATTTATTGCAGAGATCACTTGGATCAACTCTTCCAGGACGCTCGAGGGGACCAGTGCGACGGTTGCGCACGCACTCTCGATGCTATAGACCTTATCGAACCTCGGTGTCTCATCGACAAAACTCACAAAGTCGTTGCCCGCTCCTCTTCTCACATGTATTTCAGACTCGACAAAGCACAGCCTCAACTAGAGGAATGGATTAGAACGTCGTATAGAAACGGAAAATGGTCACCCAATGCGACAATCAACACCGAAGGAGAGATTGTTGACGCACGCTTGAAGAGTGGCTTGCGTCCTACACCCGTTACCCGGGACCTCACCTGGGGTGTGCCTATCCCACCACTTGGCAGAGAGGACGACAAGGAAATGGATGGCAAAGTCCTTTGTACGTGCTGCATCCGCCTACATACATTCGAGCCACTGACCGTTCCTCCAGACGTGTGGGTCTGTACTGCAGTTAGAAGCGATCCTTGTCACTGGTCGCTGATGGTTGTTCTTGCAGTTTGACGCTGTTATCGGTTACCCAAGTATAACTGCCAACTATACCCCTGACTGGCAACGATGGTGGCACAATCCTGATCACGTCAAGTTGTACCAGTTCATGGGCAAGGACAACGTTTACTTTCACACCATCTACTTCCCCGCCATGCTTCTCGCTGATGACAGAAAATGGACAATGCTTCATCATGTATCGACGACAGGTGAGATCGTCCCCCATCTCGATCCGAAATGATCAACAAAGACTTGCATAGAATACCTCAATTACGAGGGTGGAAAGTTCTCAAAGAGCAAGGGCCGTGGAGTGTTTGGACCTGCGGCCAAGGAGACTGGCATTCCTGCGTCGGTCTGGCGGTATTACCTACTCGCTACTCGACCTGAAACTGCAGACGCCATGTTTTCTTGGGCGGACTGCGTAAGCTGTAATTTCCAGTTGAGCCACATTCTCCGCTTACAGTCGCTTTCAGATTGTAGCAAACAACAATGTTTTGCTCAAAAAGTCAGTGGGTTTCCGTCCCATCTTGTGATACGCAGCTTCAACAACAGGTCAATAGCTTTGGAAACTTTGTCAACCGCGCCCTGAAGTTCGTGGCTTCGCAATATGACAACATCATTCCTGAGAGTGGCGATGTCGCTGGAGCACTTTCCCCCAACGATGATCTTGATGGCGAGTTCATCTCTGAAGTCAACAATCTCCTCAAGGAATACATAGACGCGATGGAGAGTGTGAAGCTGCGTCTTGGCTTGCAGACCGTCATGCTCATCTCTAATCGCGGTAATGGATATCTCCAAGCTTCTGGGCTCAACAAGGCGTTGATGGCAGAGAATCCCAAGCGCTGCACCCAGGTCGTCTCGCGTGCAGTGAACTTGATCTACGTGTTGTCTGTGCTCATCTATCCATTCATGCCCTCGACGTCAGAAGCTATTTTGCAACAACTCAATGCGCCAGCGCGGTCTGTGCCTGAGGTACTTTCCACCGATATCTTGGCAGGTCATCGAATCGGGAAGCCCGATCATCTATTCAAAAATATCGACGAAAAGATGGAAGAAGTATGGAAGACCAGGTTTGGTGGAAATGACGGGCAAAAGGATGAGATGGTTGTTTCCAAGCGTAAGGCCAAGAAGGCTGCCAACGCCGGAGGAAAGGCGGACGTTGTCCTGGATGGCCTAAAATCACCAGAGGCTGTTGCGCTAGAAGCCAAGATCCTTGAGCAAGGCAACCACGTTCGCGCATTGAAGGAAAACAAGGCAGAAAAAGATATTATTGACGCTGCAGTTTTGGAGCTTAAAAGACTGAAGGCTGAGATGGTGAATCGGGAAAATGCTTAGATACCGCGTGCAAAGGTTCTCATGTTGTTTCGTGCAAAGTATCTAGATGACAATTAGAAGCACTTTTATCAAGACTACATTGCTCACTAATACATCAGTTGTAAGGATCATGGTCCGGAGACCTCGACACGAGCAAGGGG
>JBBPKD010000054.1:0-49818 GCA_038089075.1 Singerocomus inundabilis
ATCACACTTGACCCAGTGCCCGCAGCATCGCCCGTCCCTGCGTCTCGTCCAATCGTCCCTCGGCGCCGTGACGCCGGATCATCGCGCCGATGGCCCGACGCTGTCGCCTCTGCTCCCCATCTTCCCACTCCGTCTTGCCTCGCACCAGTCGCGCCCAGAACTGGAATGCCATCTCTGGGTCCTCCAGGTGCAGACACGCCGCGATGCACCACTTGCCGACGTTGGGCGTGTGGACGGCACTCTCCTCCCCCCTCGCTCCCACGGCCTTCCACGCCTGCCGCACATGAGCCGCGAGCTGCACCTTGTCCGTGTCTTCCCTCACCGCCACGCTCGCTCGAATCAGCGACACCATCGTCTTGGACGACAGCGACACGCCAGCTTCCTGCGCACGATCAAGCATCTCCGTCACCAGCGCTGCATCTCCGTGCACAATGGCCTCGTGCAACACCGTACCAAACGTCACATCATCTGGACGCAGTCCCTCGCTCGCCATCCGATACACCACTTGACTCGCTGCCCTCGGTGATTGACGGGCCATCGCAGAAAGCGCAATGTTGATGTCATGCCGATCTGGTATCTCCCGCCGCCCGATCAAAACTCGCAGCGAACCAAGCCCCTCTCCCATCTCCCCAAGCATGAAGTACCCCCGTGCAAGCGCACTCAAATCAAAGTGTTTCGCCTCCTCCAGTGGTAGGATCGACGCTCGAAATGTCGTCAGCACTTGACGTGCGAACTGGTGGTAGTCGGTCTCCCCACTCTCGTCCAGCTCCAAACACCCTTGGTCCACACGAGATACCGAATTCATCTTTGTCCGTGCACACCAGTCACGCCGAGTGAATAGGCTGACCACCCGGAGCATCGTGGCTGCATTCCTAGCAACGAACTCGCATCCATGGCCCACCGAGTATTTCTCCCAGAGCGTGCGCGCTTCTGTCGCAAATCCTTGACTCGCAGCCAGGGCAATGAAACGACCTCGATCATAACGGGGTATAGGTTCCGACCTGTCGACAACTTGTTTAGCCAGCGAACGGGCGAGATGCACATCATGCTTTTGTTTGACCAGATATGTCATCAACCACGTCAACGTCGCGCCTTGAGGTGGTGGGTAATCCTTCCTCGCTTTCACTCGACGAGACTGCGTGTGAGCATAGAACATGCGAGCGGACTCGCAGTCGCCCACACGCAACGCTCGGCTGTAGAAGAGGTGGATAGTTTGGGTGGGAATGCTCATGCCACAGTGGGAATTCACGAGATGGCACATGAGCCAGGCACATGCTTTGAATTGCGCGGCAGAACATCTCTCCAAAGCAGCATGCAGTAATTCTAGTGCCAGAGGCTTCAAATCCTCTTGGAGTGAATCTTGAGACTTCATGATCGATGCAATGAACCCCACACCACGATGATGCCAGTCCCAATACAGGCAAGCGCGCGCCAGTGCAGATCTCACAATGACCGCGAAATCATGCGCGAGCGGAGATGGGACCCTCGCCACGAACGCTTCCGCAGGTACATGTCCAAGATCGGAGAGGGCTTGAAAGAGTTCAAATGCTTCATGGTACCACTTGAGCGATACCAACTTGTCAATCAATGCGTATGCAAGCGAGGTGGTTTCAGGAGGTCGGCAAGAGACGGCTTTTCCGCCCATAAGCGGCTGGAGTGGTGCGAGGTATTTCAGGAAAGGACCAAGGACGAAATGAATCGAGGATTGATTAAGCGTGTCCAAGGTTGTTGTATCGTTTATAATGACCTTGATTACGTGCAATGCTGCTAGTGTGGGCAAGTCGATGGGTTGATCTTGGCGACGGACGATTGTAAGCAAGGATAGAGTGGACTGCTTGTCTAATAGATTGGAATATCGGGGAGGAACGCAAAGGAGGGACACAGCTACCTGGGCACGCTGCTGTTCGTGAAGGAGATGATCGTCCAGTACGTCTGTTGTAATACTAGCCACGATATCCTGAGATCCATGCTTGATAGCTCCCTCTGCGAGGCGGCAAAGAACGTCCGTTGGCAGCGAGGCAGACAATGTTGGATCTTGGGCACGTAATTCCGCATAGGCATCAAAGGGGGAATGCTTGGCTTTCTCAGGTATGACCTGCTTCTCCACCAGTTCAGAATCCTTTGTTGTCTTCGGTACCGAGTAACGCGATACGCGCAACACCCTTTCCAATAGGGCTGATCTTGGATCTGGAGGCGGGACATTGGGCGTGATAGCAAATGATTGTACAGCAACCTTTGGGATGCTTTCGCGAGTGACGAGTTTGGCGTGAGTGTATCTGAGGTCAAAGGATGTCCTGTCACGGACATGACCCTGGACGATTCGTGGGGCGGAAGCTGAGTTGAAGTTATGCACTCGGAGGATACGGCGACAAAGTAACATATGTTAGCTAGACAGAGCGCGGTCAGTCGTACTTTTTTTTTTTTCTTTTCTTCGGTACATAAACCTACTCACCGCATGCCGCATGTGTAGCCGATTCTTGACAGGGAATCTCGACGCCCTGAGTGAACGTGACCAAAACTTGCACCCTTTGGTCTTTCTGCGGATGAAAATTTGGAAGAGCACAAGCTAACTATTATAAACAAGAACAAATACGCAGGACGACTTGGTGGGATTGTCCGGTTCCGTTTCGCATTTACTGTGGAAAACAAAACACCGCTAACACCTGTCCTAGTCGCGCTGATCCGGTGACTATTGAATGTATCGTAGGATTTTTCCCGTCTCCACCGACGTTCTGTACCATCGCGGGTCAGTGTGCGCGTCCATCTGGTCTCTCAGGGTGTTTCCTTTTTTGGATTACCACACGTGGCTCCGGCTTGGATGTAAGCCGCCAACGTGATGGTCGCCATCCTCTGCGCCAATGGGTGCCAGCCAGTCGACAAACTCACAAGCACAGGCATCTCATGCCCTTCACGTCTTGCGCGTCACCCCATCTTCTCCAGCATCTCAGACGTCTATCGAACCCTTCTTCGACTTCATCGTAGGTTACAATGACATAGATTCCTTTTCTGCTAGGACAGATCTGGACGCAACGGAGCTGGAACGAATCGTCGAGGAGCACGAAGGGAGGATTCTCAACCTCCTCGTCTGGAGCAGCAAAACACGCGAAACGCGAGGTTCGTTATCTCCTCTGGCCACGGCAAATCCTCAATTCTATTACACCTTTCGGACAGTGGTCCCTATCGTGCCCTCTCGTGGATGGGCACTCGCACAACAGGCCACTCTTCCACTCGAAGAATCTGACATTTCGCCACAACCATCCCTACTCGGTCTTAGCATGCGCATGTGCGAATTCGAGTCCGCAACCGACAACGTCTGGCACGTGCTTGAGGTGATGGAGGGAAGCCCTGCCGAGAGCGCTGGCCTGGTTCCATACGGCGACTGGATAATCGGTTGGTCCGGCGGTATCCTGAGCGCCGAAAACGATTTTTATGACGTCGTGGAAGCCGTATGATATCCTCTACCTTGGTAGCACATCTTCTGACTTGCACTATTCCAGCATGTGGACAAACCCTTACGCGTTTATGTTTACTCTTACGATTTCGAGTAAGCTTTTTGGAACTAGCCTGCTTATCCGAGAGTCACAACAGCTCTAGCAACCTTCGAGAGGTCGTCCTCGTTCCGAACCGCCATTGGGGTGGGGAGGGACTTCTTGGATGTGTTTTTGGGTGTGTTCCTGCTCTTCATTTCGTGATGGCCGAGATGAAGCAACTTTGTTCAGATTCGGTTATCTTCATCGTATCCCGTCTCAACCGACAGATCATAAAGCGCTCACCGCATTGCATGAACATACCGACCTTGAGCTTGAGGATCAACAGCTCTTTGTTCCCACTAATGCATCCCTAAGCATAGCTCCCTCCGGTTCTTTGTCAAGCGATCACCGTCACCTTCCACGTCATCCGTCACCGACGGTGGCACATCCCCATCCCATGCGCGCCAGGGAGACGACCCATCGGGTCACTGACCACGCGTTTGGCCGCGACGCTCGGTCTACTTCACGTCCTGGCACGCCAAGACGTTCGACCCAGACACCAAAACCCTCTTCTCAGCCATCCAGTACAAGCCGCTCTTTCGGCTCTTCCTTCAACGGTGATTCGTCACCTCAATCATGATTGCGTTCGCACACTCAAAGGGTCTACATGCGTC
Source organism: Singerocomus inundabilis (assembly GCA_038089075.1). NCBI lineage: Eukaryota > Fungi > Basidiomycota > Agaricomycetes > Boletales > Boletaceae > Singerocomus > Singerocomus inundabilis. The sequence goes on from JBBPKD010000054.1 coordinate 4,145, forward strand.
AAGGGACAGGAGCGACATCAGGTCTGTATTCGATTGCAAGCCCTAAGCAGCAGCAGCAACTCAGTACATACAAGGCTTCACGGATGATGGAACACAGAGCTGAAGAGGGTGATGAAGGCGACGTTTCCGATGGCAATGGCAGCGTTTCAGAGACAGACTTTGGCAGTCTCACGAGCGTTGAATAACTCTAGTTACAGATTCCCTTTGGATTGAATCCATTGTACATGTCATTTTCAGAGCCTGTCGCATCGTCCTTAATATCGGTTGACTGTGTTGTGGGGATGCTGTCCTTGATCACGGCGACGCCTAGTAAGAGGTGTGAAAGAAACATAAATATTCCAAAGCTACGTCCTATATGCAAATTGACCGTGACAGTTCAAATATACTAGGTGATATCTCTGTTACACATATACATCCTGTGAGGGAAATCAGGCCTCTGGCGATTCTGCATCGGCTAACGCTCCAATGTGTGGGTTGAACTCCAGATGAAGAGTAATGAAAGGCCACACTGAGAGGTGCCGGGGTTGTGAGCACCGTATCGTATAATCCCAAAGGTCACGTGCCTTCTTCAAAGCCTGGGTGTCGTCCATTGCGAATCTGACGCCACACATTGCGCATGGCATCCGACGCTCGAATCTCACCCCAGTGTTCCAAAAAGTAGTTTACCTGTATCTTTCTCACCTCGGAAAAAATGGCGGAGAATGGAGAGAACACCTCGAAGGGAATGTTCTCCACGGTAAGAGATTTTTGAATGTGCTAACCAGACTGGTTAGAACTTGATCAGTGACGAGCAGCATCTCCTACATGATACGCCCTCTCTCTCAGCTCCAGAAGTCCGAGCTCTACGGACTCAGAGACTCGGTTACGGAATGTGTGATTCACTTACTGTCAGCTAAACGGTATACCGCTTTCGCGGAACAAGGTGCAGGTCGCCCCGGTCGACTTTGTTGCCATTTCTTAATCCACTCTCGCCTCGATGTGGGGTTGTCAGTGTGCGCAAGGGCTTTCGGACCGTCAAGTACACTCGACTGGCTGTCGGATGGAGTTGCTGTAGCAGTTGTCGCCGTCAGCCTCCTTGATGATGTAGCAGCCGTAAAGGATGACGAAAGAGGGGCAAAAACAATAACGTCGGTGTATATCTGTGGCGAATGGTGAGTAGACTTGGAGAATTCGGCATAGTGAGACCACACATAATAAAGTACAGCTTTGTATGTCGCATAGGCGACATCGCCTACAACAACCCGCATCTTCTTTGGTCCTGGAACAGTTGGTGTCCCCGGGGAGACATGACTCGAGCAATCTGGATCCGTCATGAGTGAAACATCTTTACTTCTTGGGGAAGACGGCTGAGAGAGCCTTGGCTTCACATTGGGGGCTGCGTCTCCTTCAGTGGCAATCGAGGGTAGAGAGATGCCTTCTCTGTCTTCTGTCCTTTCTGAGTGTTTGACAGTACCATCTTCTGCCATGGATACTTCACTAGCAATGTGAGGAGCCCCGATTTCTGGAACATCGGTCTCGATGGTACCGTCAAAACTGGGCTCGTCCGGAAGATCTGACATAAGATCTTCTTCTTCATCGTCCGAGTCTTCGAACTGGCGAAATAAGCAAGTAGAATCAGATGCAGTATCTCCTTCGTCTTGATCTGGTTGGAGATGGCTTATATTAACATCCGTAGAGGCTTCCACAAAACCGGAGTCGAACACTAGGAATAATGAGTGCACCTCATGGAATGGAGAGGCGAGATGCTTTACTGGATCGAAAGTAATCGGCACGCTGGAGTAATTTCTTGTTGGCATATATAGATCGTTTTTCCTTGTGTCTACCTCTCTTCGGGAATACAAACTCGACATCGGAGTAGAGAGGATCGTCGAGGAGTGCACCAACACTCTCTAAATAGCTCTTTGGAACGAGCTGTGTGGGGTTGTTTGAAGGCTGTACTGGGGGCTGTGGAGACGATGTGATAGTACAAATAATCAAGAACGCATCCGATTCCTTGACTGGAGTGGAATGAAAATAGACGTGATCTCGCTTGGCAAACTGGGCCCTGTGGAGGGTGCATGAGTTCGAAAAGCCCGCAAGTCATTAGTGTCATACCATCCCCAGTTTGCGGTCTGGAGATGTGGGTGAGGTAGGTCGGTGCAACGAAGACACGCAGCCAACCTTGGAAGAAAATGAATGATTGTGCGCTTCCTTGATGTTGAATAGTACTGTTTTCCCTAGGCTGGGGAAAAGCCAAACGTCAGTATTTGTAAAAGCCAGTGATTGCGGGATGGCTTGCCTCCGCAGCTCGAAACTGAACTTGAAGACACCTTCCCGGACCCATCTGGATCGATAATGATGGGCGAGATCAGCGAACGAGGGGCTACTGGTAGAAACGCACCTGCTGTCCACGGCGTTGTCCTTTTCCTCTGCTGTTGGCTAGGAGAGGTCAATGGACAGGGAAGGGTGACGGGACATATAGCACGGACCTCACAAGAGAGATATAGGCTGACAAAACCCCCGCCCTCCGTCCCAGAGTTTGCATAAAACAAGATCTGGCGACGCCGTTGTCAGTACTGAGGCCGAGCGGAACGGCATGACAGGACCAGCGCACCTGCCAGAGTCCTCGCCCGAATTTGACCGACTTGGTCACTTTTGACTTGGACTCTCCTTTACTGTGGTCCATGAGTGCGACGGCCGTGTCGGTAAGCGTGCTGGGCGGTTACCTCGCATCGAACAGGGATTTGAGCCCTCGCAGTGTCCATTCAAAGGTGATCGTCGAGCTTTCGTGAGTGTCCTGGGTCGTTTCCATGGGATCTGGGGCTGGAAGGAAGCAAAGTGGGTCCCCTCAGACCCGACCGTCTGCACACGGCAATAGCCCCTGTGCGACTGGTGTATGGGAGAGGGAAGGATTGGTCACGTGTGTCACTGCGACGAGCCCGCTCTCTTCCCGCGTCCTTCCTTTCCTCGCTCACCTTGTGTAGATGGCGACTGAGAATCCGTCCACTGTCCGAATCACAGGTCCGCTGCCATCTCCAACTCATTATCGTGTGTTTTCAACGTCGTTTCTAGTGTTGGCCGCCAACTCTCTCCTCAAGCGCGAGGTCTTCAGTCTCCCAGACCCCTTTGCCGTGGTCTCTGTGGACGGTGATCAGACATATACCACAAACGCAGTCAGGCGTACCCTTTCTCCTGCGTGGAATCAGCATTTTGATATGTCAGTTTTCCGTTCTGTCGAAGCACGTTCCCGCTCCTCATTTTTGTTACGCACAGCACCGTCCGGCGTTCATCTGTTGTAGTCATCCAGATATTTGACCAAAAGAGGTTTAGGAAGAGGGATCAGGGTTTCCTTGGCCTCGTCAGGTTGGACGGAGACGAAGTCCTTGCGTTCTCAGCTAATGGTCACGGTAACTCGCCTCCTCCCTGCCTTATTCTATCGCTCACTATCGATGCGGCCAGGACTCGTCAGCAGAGATCTCACTCAGTCCTCAAGTGGTACTCAAGTGTTCGGCAAACTTCTCTTTTCGTTCTCTCTACCGCACATCGGGGGATCACGGATCCGTGCTGAACAAGCGCCCAGCATCCTTCCTGTGCTACAGCTTTCAGACGCGACATCTTCAACGTTGCATTCGCGCAGGAGCACTCCTTCCCTCCGACGGGAAAGTTCACCGCACAGTCCTCACCATCCATCCATGCCCTCCTTCTCTTCTCTCGACGCTCCAGTTTCAGTCCCCACCCGGACTCGCACTTCCGAGGATGCAATCCTCTCTGTTGCTTTGCAGACATCACCGTCACTCAGACATCAGCCAAGCATTCCAAACAGCCTTGTAGTGCCACCTGCCGACAATGCGTCTAACTCGGGTCCGGTTCATCTGGATGAAGTCGGCCCTCTCCCGCATGGTTGGGAACGTCGGTTTGACGCCAGTGGTAGAGCTTACTATGTCGACCATAATACCCGTTCTACTACATGGCAACGCCCTGTTCCTCCACCCGAGACGGCATCGCAGCGCCCGCCATCGTCAACTCGATCGCAACTCCACCCGCCACAACCTTCCAATTCCAGTGGGATCTATGCCGACGTTCCATTACCGGACGGATGGGAGGAGCGTCGTACTCCAGAAGGGAGGCCATACTTCGTGGATCATCGTACAAGGTCGACGACATGGAACGATCCACGATCGTCCCAGGTTACCCTTGCCGCTGCGTCTGTCTCTGCCAATACCAATGCCAACCTCGGCTCACTTCCATCTGGATGGGAGATGCGGCTAACATCTACGAGTCGGGTTTACTTCGTTGATCATAACACTCGCACTACAACATGGGATGATCCGCGTTTGCCGAGCAACTTGGATTCCAGTGCCCCTCAGTACAAGCGTGACTATAGGAGGAAGGTGATTTACTTCCGGAGCCAACCTTCCATGAGAACGAAGGAGGGAAAATGTGAATTCAAACTGCGGCGAAATCGGGTCTTGGAAGACAGCTTTGCTGCAGTCATGAAGATGCGTGGCGATGACATGAAGAGGAGGTTGGTCATTCGGTTCGAGGGTGAAGATGGCCTGGACTATGGAGGAGTCTCCAGGTACGACAAGGGGTGTATTCCACGTTCGCCACTGATTTTTTCATTAGGGAATGGTTCTTCCTGATTTCCCATGAGATATTCGATCCATCGTATGGGCTCTTCCAATATTCCGCACACGATAATTACACCCTTCAAATCAACTGGATGTCGGGTATTAACCCCGAGCACCTGACTTACTTCAAGTTCATTGGCAGGATTATGGGATTGGCGATATTTCATAGACGCTTCTTAGATGCTTACTTTGTCCCAAGCTTCTACAAGATGATCCTGGGCAAAAAACCATCCCTCTCGGACTTGGAGGCCGTTGATGCGGATCTACATCGAAGCTTAGTATGGATGCTGTAGGGTCGATTTTATTTCCCCAATGGAGCTGGCTAACCACAATCGCCTGAACACTAGGAAGAACGACATCACGGATGTTCTCGACGAAACTTTTTCAGTGACCGAGGATCGCTTCGGAGAAATTATTGAAGTAGAGCTCAAGCCTGGCGGAACCAATATATCCGTCACTGAAGAGAACAAGAAGGAGTATGTTGAAGCTGTTGTCGAGTACCGCACCAAGACGAGAATTAGGGAACAAACAACCGCACTTTTGGAGGGACTTAGGGAGCTCATCCCTCCGGAACTGATTGACGTGTTTGACGAACGAGAGTTGGAACTATTGATTGGTGGCATGTCTGAGATTGACACGTACGTTTTTTTATTGACATATTGTGACACGAAGCCGAAACGGTAATTTGACTGACCACAGAGATGATTGGATCTCATACACTGACTACCGCGGCTACGAGAAAACGGACCAAGTTATTGAGTGGTTCTGGCAATGCATCCGGAGTTGGCCAACGGAGCGCAAAGCTCGCTTGCTGCAGTTCGCAACTGGGACTTCACGAGTTCCCGTTAATGGTTTCAAAGATCTTCAAGGTTCAGATGGGCCTAGGAGATTCACGATCGACAAGTCGGGAGATCCTTCACAGCTACCTCGGAGTCACACCTGTTTTAATAGGATCGAGCTCCCCCCTTACGAAGACTATGAGAGTTTAGAGAGGAAACTAACATATGCTATTGAGTACGTGGGAACTTGTTGCCTGCAAAGAGCTGTATACTCATTCTCGGACTAGGGAAACTGAAGGTTTCGGAGTGGAGTAACGGACTATTATTCGTTCTTGAACATACTACTTTCATTGCCCGTAGGGCACAGCACCATGTCTATATTGTGCTGACTACCCTGGCTATTCATTTAGTACCCTCATCTACAAGACAGTACATCTATGTTTGTCACAGGTGATCACGCGATGTACGGATGTAATCAAACCTACCCACGCAACAAATGTTATAATTCATATCCTTGGGGTCTGCTGTTTCCCATGTAAGGACCATCCTGCATATTCAAGCAACATGCGAGTAGAAGACGGATATCAGTTGGTACGTCGTCGAGTCCGTATGATGAAGCCGGATCTGAGTGCAATCCCCTCCGTGTAGACTCATTTCACCGAGAGAAATGCATATCTCAGTGATCCAGTGCTGCCTGATTTACTCCAGAGAATTTTGCCGTCAAAGTGCGATAACTCTGGTGACTAAGCTTTCACTAATGGGTATCCAGGATAGCAAGCGAAATTGAATCGGACCTCGTGCGTCTTGGTACCGAAGTCATTACCAGTGAGTTGACTTCTTCGACGGTTTGACGACTAGACCCTGTCCTCTGTTTGAAGGCGTTCGTGCTATCAGCCAACGTGCCACTCCGCCACGCTTGACTCAGTACAATCACTGGGGGCAACGGATTGATCAGCTTGACACTTCGGAAGCTTGGAAAGAGTTGAAGGGCGTGTTCTTCAGAGAAGGCATTCCAGGCATCTTTTACGAGCGCAAGTACGGCGAGTTTAGCAGGTTGTACGGATTTGCCAAGTTGCATATGCTCGTCGGGGATTCCCATGTGGTGAACCGAGCTATTCCTGTCGTGTGGTCCGTCGGACTCAAGGTTAGACACCTTTCAGGTTGGATGTCCGATATCTATGACAGATGGATGCGCTAGGGGTGAGCTCAATCTCGAGTTCGTATCATTAGTGCACTGATGAAACACTCTAAACAAGTCCTTGAACTTGTGGGTACCCCGGAGATGAAGACCAGGTTATTTCCTCATCTTATCAGGTACGCGCATGTTGATCAAGGAATGCAAACAACTTTCCTATCCGTTAACAGTCGTGATCCATCCTCTGCCTTTACATCAGGACAATGGATGACCGAGGCATGTACGCATACCTCTCACATGACAGCGCACCTCATGTATGATGTTCAGCGACCAGGCGGCTCAGACGTGTCCCTCACTGAAACAATCGCTATTCCAACTGAACATTCCAGAGATCGAATGTGGCCAGCATACAAATTGGATGGATTCAAGTGGTTCTCAAGTGCCACTGACAGCGACGTAGCTGTCGCACTAGCGCGCACAGGTGACGTTCAGGAGGGTTCGCGCTCGCTTTCCCTTTTCCTAGTTCCCCTTCGCATGCCGCTCTTCCCGCAGTCGGGGGAACCCTGCCCGTCTTCGACTACCAACGGCATCTACACTCACAGACTAAAGAACAAGATTGGAACGCACATGGTACCTACCGCCGAGCTCACTTTGAAATCGTCAACTGCCTACCTCCTTGGCCCACTCAATCACGGCATCAAGAATATCCTTCCCATTCTCTATATCACTCGTATTCACAGTGCAATTTCTGGAACGGGCCACTTGCGCAAATGTCTCGAGATCGCAGTTGCCTACTCGAAAGTCAGGAGAATCTCGAGTGGTAAACAGCTACTCGAGGAGAATGAGATGCACGTAGCACAATTAGCCTCTATCAGCCTCGTCTACCGTGCACTGACACACCTTGTCTTTGGCACAATTTTGTTTATGGGAAAAGTGGACGCCGATGTCGCGAGCAAGGACGACGCATCATTGCTGAGGATTTTAACAACTGTTGTCAAGGCATTCACCGCAGAGAAAGCAGTGTCCGCCATGGAGGAGAGTATGACGACTCTAGGAGGAATGGGTTATATGGAAGAGGTGGGCATTGGTAGGTAAGCAACTTTGTCATGGTGGCAGTTAGTTTGTATTCAGATCGTGCACGGGCAGGTCTATCCGCGACGCTCTAGTGGAGAAGATCTGGGAAGGTACCACCTCCGTACTCGCCCTGGATCTTGTGCGTAGTGCGAATGACCCATCCACTTTCACGGCATTCACGAATGTCAGTTTGTCTCCTCGCAGCTACGGAGTGTTTGAGAACTGAATTATGTCAAAGTGGGGAACCAAGATCCTTGATGCCTGCCCACCTGCACTTGAAAGCAGAGTACGGGTGCCACTAGAAGCGGTCAAAGCTGCCTTCCGAACGATTGGCGAAATTTACAGCCATCCCACGGGGATCTCGCCCTTGCTTCCCCGGCCTGGTCTGATGTTAGTGGCCTACGCTGCGTCAGCAGCAATGCTTCTTGAACATGCAGTGTGGTCACACAACACAAAGACAACAGGTGGGGACGTGGATGTCGACGCATTTGTGCGTTGGGTGAATGAAGGCGGTTTATTGTCATCGTTGCACGAAGTGTGCGAACTCTCCAGGAGACGCACTGATGAACGCACTTTGATGAACAGCACGCTCGTGTATGGGGCTAAGCTGTAGAGGTACTGATCAAACGACATCGTTATGCTTACAGTATCCATGGCCTCTCCTCGGAAGCCCTGCCTTGTAGTAGTCCCTCATCTCAAGCAAAAAGCGAAAGGTGGACTATTTCTCCGAAATCCAGCAAAGCTGGACACGATACACAACGTCAATGACCAAGTAGCTAGATACTGCCATGAGTTACCTTGCTTGAACATTATTCGAGCCAAGTACAACAGCGTGTATAACTTACAAGGTGTCCTCGGCTCAAACAGATATACGGTGACCGGACGTTCGACTGGGTCTGACCGCACCTTTTCAGCTTCTCTACATTCTCTGCGTGAAGTATTCTCCTTGTTATATACGTTGGCGGTTTCGTTGGTTGCATATTTTAGTGCTCCTAGACTCTAGTAGCCTTTCGAGTTGCAATATAGTCCTGTGTGGGAGTCACGCCTGGCTCCGGGACCAAGTTTCCCAGAATCCGCTTGTTTCTGAGCGTTTCGCCTGTCCTGTTCCGATGCCAGTCAAGTTTCGCGTTTATATCGTGCGACATGGTGAAACACACTGGAACAGAACACGCAAACTACAGGGCCAATCGGATGTTCCACTCAACGAAATTGGGCTGAGGCAATCAATCCTAGTCGGCGAAGCTCTCAAGGACGTACCGTTCGTGAGAGCAGTGAGCAGTGATCTCCAAAGGGCACTCAAGGTGAGAACATACTCCTGAGTCTGCACAAAGGAACTGGTTAGATTACTCCAGACCGCAGAGTGTATTCTTCAATATCAACCCGACCTTGTCCTGGAGAGGGACGAGTCAATTCGAGAGCGGGTAAGTGTACCGCGTGTCTACGCAATCATGATGTTGCTCGAGTTCATCATGATTCATGTGCCCGCTTGCGGCGTTGTCGCAGTACTATCTAGGTGAATCGCAAGATGAGACCCTGGGATCTGACGGACCTGCACCCTCTGCAGAAACAATGCCCGAATTTGCTGCGAGATGTCTGGCTTGGTACACAGGTTCGGTCGTGAATTACATGACTCGGATAACGACGGTCCAGGAAGGCGGCTCTTTGGAACAACCTCAAAATATCCTTGTGGTCTCTCATGGAGGTTGGATCCTGACTCTCCTTACTGCATTACAGGCACAGGGTGCGGTAGTTTGCCGCGAGGGCGTTGAAGTTGGGTATTGCCTGAACACTGGCGTATCCATTGTCGAGTACTACATTGACATACCTCCTGGACAAGAAAGACCGCTGGCTGGAACCCTGGTTCAGTACTCGGACGTAGAACACCTTGTACATCACAACTTGACCCCTCTAGAAGTCAACGCAGATGTATTAGGGGATGCATGGTGGCAACCTTAGACATAGTACACATCGTCAGCGAATGCACCATTCCTAGAGTAATAGATCATCGCTGGTTTCACTTGTCGAAACTTGTCGTACAAACTACAATGAAGCCCCGAGTTCGTCATTCCACTGACCAAAAAATCATACCTGGGACGCACTCTTTTTCTGTACAACTCCCTAGCACGATCAGTCATGGCACACTATAAGGAACTATATGACAGCTTGTGACGGAGTTTATCATGCATATCCGCGGTGATCAAAAGGAACCGCACCCAAGTAACCCTCGGCCTCCCCAACCCTTTCGAGGAGTAAATTGCAGCGTCATTTCCTGTCCATCGCGAAGTACTTGTATGTGTAATTCGTGCTACAACACGTCGGTTTAGCACCATTGAATGGACGATCGTCGACTAGCGTACATTTTCGTTGCGGCCAACGAGATCAGCCAAAGGTTCCAGAGAGGAAGCTGAGAACGAGGTGGACGTCAGATGTCCAAACTTTGTGATGAGGTCCTCCCGGCGAAGCCCCTATTTCGTGGATCAGTTAGAACAACCCGCGAACAAAGTGCGAGAAGGGCATACTGCATGTGCAGCTGGACTGCCAGGTGCAACGCCATCGACCTTTGCAAATGGGGACAGTCTCTCGTTTGCATGTGTGCTTGGTGTTGACGGCGCATCGGCAGGTACTGAAGATAAAGGGGAAGGAGGTGCGAGGGAAGGATTATAGACCTTTTGCAATGCCTTCTCGATCTCATCCATGGTATGTTTAAGATCATTCCTCAACTCGACGACGCGAGTCCGAGCAGAACGAATCGCATAAATATCCAAGTCGGCGCGTGGAAAGCCTTGGGGATCGACGAGCGGGGTGGTCATGTCGCAGTTGTTTGCTCTGAGTATGGAAAGCTGGAGACTGATCTCCTCCTCGATACGATCCTTGACATGGACCAGCGCGCGTGCGTGATCTCTTGGATTGTCTGCCGGGGGCAACATGAGAACGGTGGAGGAGCTAGTCAATTACATAACATCAACGTATACAACCGTTTTCACGATCAAGTAGTACAGACACCCCATTACATCGAAACAACTTTGCCATCGACGACCTGTACAGAGTCGAGGACCCTGATGGCCTCTTTTGCAGCCTTGATACCGCTCGCCATCATTGCCCCAAAGGTAGGGCCCATGCGGTTCGAGCCGTCGTGCTCCGACAGTTCCATACCTGCAAACTCGAGCGTCACAATACGATCCAGAGTTTCCAACGCACACTCACCCGTCATGATAAGTCCTGGGGTTACCTCACGCGTCCCGTTGACGATAGCTGGTTCGGCACGATTCATGTCCAAGCCTCTCATGTTACCGAGTTCTTTCAACAAGCCAGCACTGACCAGTCGCTTGGCTGAAAATGCACCCATAGGACCATCGTGACCAGTTGCAGAAATCACCACAGGTGCGGTGATCGTGTTTGGGTCCATGCAAGACTGTGTATCGTGGTTAAGAGAGACAAGTGTCCAGTTGGTGACGACGCCTGAGACGCGTTGGCGGCCCTGGAAGTCTGTGCGTATGATGAGATCTTCCACCGCAGTTGCATTCATCATCACGACGTTAGGAAGGGCCAGAACTTTGGACAAGACAGTGGAGGTGAAGAGAGCGGCATGCTTGATCACCACGAAAGCACCCTCGTCTTCGTATGAGACCCCGAGTTCCCGTAAGAAGCAATCTGCCGGCTTACGGACAACCTGTGGGAATGTCAGGAATGACGACGATCTCCGGGGAATCAACTGATGCGTACCATCGGTGTCATCAATTGGCCGCCAAGCCAAGCACCACCGCCTGGAGCAACGTTGGCTTCCAGAATGGTGACTTTGATGTCCGGTCGGGTCGTTGCAAGGTGGTAAGCACAGGACAAGCCAGCACTTCCAGCACCAACGATGACCACATCCGACACAGTTCGTTCGTACATCATGTTGAAGTAACTAGGCGTAGATGGGTAAGATATCTTGTACGACGACGGCTGATAACCCCTGACCGTTTGATCATGGCTCTGGAGACTTGAGCCTCCTCGATTGGGGCGAAGCGATAGTTCCCTTCATAGTCTTCACAGACATCGTATTGGGTCGTGCCCACCACGGAGTCAATTTTTTTGGCAAGGCTTGTTGGGTAGAGATCGGTAGTCGCGGTCACGCTGGGGAGAGTTGCTGCGGGGGGAGTCATGGTGGCTCGCACCCACCGTTTGATAACGGATCGTCTTATATACTGTGATTGGAATTTAATTGTGTAATCTGGAGCGATCCGAAGCCAACCGATAACCTCTGTACAGGTCTCCGGAGACCAGAGAGCCAGTGACAAACGGCACAGGAGGACACTTGAATGTCTCGATGAACGCTTGTCGAGTCCGCAACACTACCTACATTACGAGGGCACCTGAGAAGGGGTGTCAGAGCGATGGAAGGCGGCGTGGGACGACATACGGCGACCTGGCTCACCATGTTTCTTACAGTCCTCCTCCTAACGCACGCGGTGCATCCAACGGCCATCTCAACAAGGCTCCACCTTGACGCCACAGGGATCTGGCACATGTCCTTCATAAAGGTTAGTTCCATCAGGAACTCTATCTTCAGGTCCTAATGGGCCGTGCCGCCAATCTCTAGGTAGCAGGGGTCGAGTTGGCCTTGTGCATCTCTTTGGACTTGGAGAGAACAGGGATGCCCGGTGACAGACCGACTAGATATGTATGTGCGTCGCAGTCTGTTTCACGCTTGTCGTACTAAGTCTCTCAGGAACAAGGTGGGAGCGATGCCAGCCGTCTCGGATAGCAGATATCGGCTGTCCAATCGGCCGCCCGCAGTCGTGGGGCCGATACAGTACTATGCCCTGCATGTCTCCGCTTCTTCACATCTCCTATGGCAGGTTGGCAGCGCTTCAGTGAATTCGACAGGCAGAGACTCGGCGTACAGGCGGCGAATGTCACTCTCCTCGAGCCTCACTGCATGCATACACGATTGACTATGCGCGGGATTGTGAATGGCTAATGTTGTCGAAAGAGGCACTTTGTTCCCCGTCCGGAAAGAGTACATATGAACATGAGAACTTTCTCGTGTGCGGTCAGAGTTCAGCTACGTCCCACCGCACCATCCACCAGCAGGGTCGAGGGAGTGTCTGTGTTGCACTCGGTGACCCTTGGATGGACCGTCCTGCGCCGCCATGTTCACCTCATCGTCCAGGACGGTGCATTCGTCCAAGTGCACTCCATCCACGATGGCGTCGAGTTCGGTCCTATCGCATGCCGGTTATAATGTATTCACTGTTCAGCACCATGATCCACCGCCTTATAAACGCACCCCCGCCACACTGCGCAGCCCCCTTTTCCTGAACACGACCACGACGTGCTCGTCCAACACTCGACATGCTGTCCCAGAATTTTATGCTCGAGCAAGATCCGCTCTCTCTAGAGCGTATCCGATTGGTGCTGGTACGGCTTGAAGACACGATCATCTTTGATTTGATAGAGCGAGCTCAGTTTGCTCACAATCCGCGGATCTACGTCCCCAGCGCTCTGCCCGAACTCAAAGAACTGGGTTTCGACGGAAGCTGGCTGGACTGGTTCTTGAAAGAGACCGAAACCTTCCATGGTCCGTTCTCCCTTCCTTGCACTAAACATAGCCTGCACACACACTCACCTGCGATGGTCCACAGCCAAAGCACGCAGATACACCAGGTATGGCATTGTTGATATATTGCCCGTTGCCCAGCCCACGACGATTCGGCCAGTCCAGACGAATATCCGTTTACGAGCGACCTTCCTCCACCCGTTCTGAAACCGCTCGTCTTCCCAAAAATCCTCCATCCAAACGATATCAACGTCAACGCTGCCATCCTTGCCTTTTATACGCACACCATCGTTCCACGCATCACAAAGCGTGCTAGCTTGTCTGCATCCAAGCGCTCGAATGGCGTCGCAGTTGATGAAGCACTCGAGGACGATGGCAACTATGGCAGTGCCGCCACCATCGACGTCGAGGTTCTTCAGGCCATCAGCAAGCGTGTCCATTACGGTACCCATTCAGCCTCGTGTTCCCCTCGCGAGAAGGTGGCTGACGGGGTTATTCAGGGAAATTCGTGTCGGAATCCAAGTTCTCCGCTGACCCTGCCGCATTCGTACCACATATTCTCAAGCCAAACAGGCAAGCCCTTGAAGCACTGATAACGAAGCCCGAGGTGGAGCGTAAACTGCTTTTGCGTCTGCGCAAGAAGGCCTCCATATATGCACAGGAATTCAATCCCGACGGCGACGCGAACGGCACTGCCAAGATAGATGTGGACGGAGTCGTGGAGTTGTACCAAGATCACATTATTCCCCTTACCAAGAAAGTCGAGGTAAGCTTGATAACATCGATCTCATGATCACATCAATCAACAGCACTTGCAAGGTTGACTACCTCCTGCACCGACTGGACGGTCTAACAGAGGAAGAAATCGATCGGCTTGCCGGCCACTGTGCCTGAGACACGCCTTCTGGTAGACGTTGTCCTCGTGCTTGTACTTTTTGTTCGGTGCTTGTGTTCGTAGACTTCGAGAAGCAAGATATATCAAACGGACGTGCTACAAATACGCAATCAAGCGTGCAATCCAACGCGCACAAGCGAAGCAAGAAAACAAGGAATCCTTTGGTAGACTAGTGGGCACAGATGTCACAAGTAGGACCATATGTGTTATAGACGAAAGGAAAGAATCGACCCGTAAACTGGTAAGAGCAAGAGAGGATGAAGGGCTGGCCTATAAGCAAGAACACAAACAACACTGGAAAAAGTGCTAAATATATGTTACAACCCGAGATCTGGGTGGGTAGGTGGTGTATCAACACGCATTTCCCACCAGGAGTGCACGAAACGGCCCACCTTCGAAAAGACGTTTCGTTTCCTCAGGACCTATGGATCGAGTGGCACGTTTCGCGAGAAGCTTCTCTGTCCTGTATTTCTCATACAGAACCTCGCGGGTGTGGACCTTGAGAACCTGCCATTTTGATCAAGCGCATGAGCGTTATATCCTTGAACGGCGCGACGTCACGTAATGTGGTGCAGACAAACCTTCATGTGCGTCAACAGGATAGCCGTTCGCAGCGCAGCAAAGTCGCAATGTTCAGGGTTTAGTACGTCAACGGTACCCCATCGGAACTTTCTTGTGAACATGCCCTTGAGAGACTCTGGGGGGACGACAGACACGGCCGATTTGCGGGATGCCACGGCGGTGTCTAGGGCCGTGGCTGATTCGGTAGGGCTCGAGGTTTCTTCTGTGTCCCCATGATTAGGCGAACAAGACACAGGACGCGGCCACCGAAGTTGTGAGGAGTCGGGCAGTTCTGGAGCGATAAGGGCAAAGGGGAGCAAGGCGTCGAGGTTAACCTTGGCCACAGTCCGAGCTGAGAAGCGTATGTTTGCGACAGTTTCTTCATCAGCCTCGTCGGGGTACTGAGGCACCCTTTCGTCCTGGGCGATAGATGCGAGGTCTCGACGTGAGCGGGAGTGAGAGCGGGTCACACGGGCCCCTTTGAGTCTGATCACGGTGCGTGAAGCTCTCTCCTCAACGTCACCATTGGTGGCGTCATGAGCGTCGCCATTCTCAACGTGGTGGGTTGAACCATTGGCTCCACCATGCAGACCATTTGCAACCTCTTCTCGGGAGGGTGGCTGCGGACGGTGTTCCTCTCTTGTCCCTGGAGCAGAAAACACGCCGAAATCCAGACCGGCCTGGCGCAACCCCTTGCGCACGGCCATCTTGACTGCGTAGAGGCGCTCGTCCGTGAGCGAATCCGCTCTAGCGATAACGGGCAACACGTTGACACGGGCCGAGAGACGCTTGATCACACGGAGTTCGGCGGGTGACATCATAATATCACCCGAGTACTCGTCCGGCTGATCGACCGTCGGGATCGCAGAGATGGTCGCCTCGGAAACGGTCCTCTCATGCACGCCGTATCCGGGCCCAACGCTCCTCGTCAGCATCGGTTCAATCATGAAAATGCACCTAGCAACGGTTAGACAAACGTGCCACACGTGTGCGCGACCAGTCTCTCTCACAGATGCACGTGTTGGTCCCCTCTGCTCTGCCTGATCACCTTGGATTCCTGAACGACGCTTAGCTCTAGGCGAATCGCATGGCAACTCAAGCTCACGAACCTCGTTCATCGTGGCCGCATATTGTTCGTCGATGTATTTGATGATGTTGGTAACTTGATGTTCGACGTTCAACTCTTTCCCCGAGGTGAACTCCAGGCCCGGGGTATCGATGACCGTCAAGAGTACCCGATCATACCGAGATTCGCATATTTCGATGCATGCCGTCTCGACGGTCTGCGTGTGTTTGAGTCCACCTTTTAGGAAACGATCCAAAGCAGCGCGTTGGTCTCCAGTGGCGGAGGGGGAGATGTCGGCCGTGTCGAGCAAGAGGCGCAGCAGCGACGTTTTGCCGGTGCCACGGGCCCCGACGACCTGGCATACGCTTGAACGACGACGCAGAACGATTAGGACAAGAGAGAACGAACCATGAGATTGAACGCTGGGGGAGTACGACTCCTACGTTGAGTCCGACGAGTCACGGTGCCAGCGCTAGAGGGACTCCTCCAGTTTTCGAGCGCAGAGGGGGGATGGGGTGATATGTACAAAGAGAAAATGTTGCTCAATGTCGCGTTTGGCGTCTCGGGAGGTTGACCTGGGTGAAACCGAGATGGTTTATGGAAAGGAATGGGGGCATGGTCGAAAGAGTGGAGAGAGCTTTTGGCCGCACCTTGGTATGGGTGAGGCTCCGAGACTGAGGGGGTTTCGCGCAAGACGGAGACATCCACGAGGTCCTCTGGCCAAGGAATGCCTTGGGGGTTAAGCTCTGGTAGCGATGGGGAGGTCTTTAGCGGCGCTGTGCTGCCTGCGCTGTTGGCTCTTGGCCGCTTCCGAAACGAAAACATGGCCATATGTCGAGTTGGTATACAAAATGAACAAGAACGAGTGGACAGTAAGGAACGTTTGGGACCCGCTGGATAGGACGAAGTGCAGATGTACAAAACTCTTTGTAGGAGGCCGTCCAGCACGAAGACGGAGAAAAAGGACGCGTTTGTTTGCCAGCTATAAAATTAAGGGACCAACCCCCCCCTTTCTGACATGGCAACCGGCCTCACATACACGCACGACGTCTACCTGGCTGTCTCGCAAACTTGATTTTCCAAACATACATACAAGGCTGTCGATAGCTGTGGTCGAAAACAAAGGACAGTATGAGAGTCGCTTCAGAACCAGAGACAGAAACACTACAGTACAAGACGGTCCAACTGCAAAAAGGGAGGAAAAAAAAAAAAAAAGGAAATAACCCAAAAACGCGACGATTCGACGACTCTTCCGAGTGATGCGAGGAAAAGCTTCCACGGAGCAAGCATGAACAAATCAATGCTTCTACAGTCCATACCGGGATGGAAGATGATGTGACGGGAGTGATAAGACTCGCAGGGTAGCCAGAACCTCCGGGGGGGAAATGTGTGATACAACTGTTCTTTCAGGGTATAATGCGACCAGTGGATTCGTCCACCCTCATTCTCTTTTGGATTTGGCAAGGCTCGATGTCGTCGATTTTTCTTTTCAAGTCAACATCCATGGATTCCCCAGGTGTGTCCTCGAGCGGGGTGCCGTTCTGATAACGTACGTCGCCAACTACGGTAGAAGACGGTGGCGACTGGGCGGGAGGGGAATGCACTGAAGGGGGCACGATGTTTGGTGGGATTTTTGACGATAAGGAAGCACGTCGGGAACCCTTTTTATTCGCGCCGTTGCTGCTGCTGTCGTGGTTGTAGTTGCATGGAAGTGAACGCCGCGCACAGCTCGAACATGCCGGATGAGCACCATCACATTTCGTTTTCCGTGCTATAAATACCATCAATGCAAAAGCGCGCGAGACTGTCAGGTATCTCACCTCGGCAAAAGTTGCACGCAACGACCTTTGGCCCTGCGCTCGTGGTTTGGCGAGGCGTTCTTCCGGGCACGGTAGATGCACGCTTCCTTTGAGCGGCTTGCTGCTCTGACGCCGGTCTGATCGGCGGGAGCGGGGGCGCCGCTATCGTTGCTGCCGGAGAGCTTTCGGGAAGCGTGAGGATGGCGATATGCGGCAGCTCGTTATCTTTGAATAGGCCACGTCCATCCGGAGCCGGGGGTCCAGGAGGGGCGTGTTTCGGCCGGACGACCGGCGATATAATGGGGAGTGGCTCCCGAGGCTCGGACGGTCCAGCCACACCCTGCGAGAAGCCCTCCAGAACTGGACGCTTCTCAACGTTGGAGCTCCTCCGCGACAACGGTTTGGAGGACATCTCGGGAGAGACCGACGGATCGTTCTCGTCCACCGACCTCTCCTCTGCGCTGCCTTCAGACTCGCTTTCATCCTCCTTGCGTCTGTGAGAGCTGCGCCGCTTGCTCGTCTGCGGCATATAATCGCAGGGGTTAGACCGTTTGACACACTGACCGCAGGCTGGACGTCCGCCGTCGCATTTGAGTTTACGAGCTGTGATATGATCGATTCAGTTCCAATCGCCTTCCATGAGTCTCTGCGACGCACAGCGGCAAAAGTTACACGCAACGGTTATCTTCTTCGTTCTCTGTTTCAGAGACCCTAGTGAGCGTGCTTAGAAAACGCGTCGTCGGACGAGGCAGAACATGCGGCTTACTGCCAGTGGTCTTGGCGTGGTTAGGAGGGACGGCCGGACCATCACCCATGGTCCTCGAGATAGGCATGGCACGCGTATCTGTCCCTGGCGGAACATCTCGGGGAATAGACAAGGAAGGGTGCCGAACGGCCCCGTGTCCACACGTCTCAATACTCAAGATGGGCCGTGGTGTGTGAGACAGGACAGCCAGCTGGCTGCGTGGAATCATGCTCTGCTGTATTTGGTGTGTGTGGAGAGAATGATTAGCAGCGTGATGCTGTATGAGATACTCATTCCTGAATTTGTCGAAAAGATACTCCCGGGTGTATTTCTGCAGAGTCTATCCGTCCACGGCGTCAACGTTGACAAGAGGAGCGATCTCAGACGACTGACCTCCATATGATGGAAGATGGCGTGTCGCAGAGGGAGAAAGTCACACTGATTGGGGTCGAGCACGTCCATGGATCCCCATCGATAGGTTCGCACGAACTTGCCACGAGCGAGCTTGGAAGGACACGACTGATGGGGTGAGGGAGTGTACTGTTGGACGAGTTCATGACGTGAGAGGGGCGGGCGAGTGACGCCATCGCTATGCGAGTAGATTTCGGGGGATATGAGTGCATAAGGGAGTCGCAAGAGGGATGGGGTCCCGGGCGAGGTAGGAGGAGACGGCTGACCGGGGGAAGATCTGGTCGTGTGGCTACCATAGCCATTGACTATTTCACTCTTGACAGGGAGGCCAGACTCGACCACGTCTTTACGGTGCTGATACTGCGGGTGCGTGTCCATATCGAAGATCCCGAAGCCAATGCCGGCTTCTGCGAGATCTCGGCGTACGGCCATCTTGACAGCTGTTAGACGGTCGTTTGTCAACGTGTCCGCGCGTGCTATCACGGGAAGCACGTTGACGCGGGCAGACAGTCTTCTTATTGTGTTGATTTCCACGGCCGGGAGGGTTGGCCGGCAGAGGATGGGATTTGTGGTGACGGGTGGCTCAAGAATGACGGGTTCGGGGTCCGTATGGGAGAAGCTATTGGTGCGAGCCCTGGAGATGAGGGGGGCGGGGAGCCCAGGAACGGAAGGGGGGACGATCATGTCGGGATCCAAAAAGTATATACACCTGGATGGTGGGTTAGCTGTATGAGATACGGAGCATAAGCGCCCATGCCGAGAGAACGCACAAGTGGATGTTGTGGTCCCCTGTCTGTGCCTTCCAGTCCTGGAGGGATGCGTGAGGGAGACAAGGGGGAGAAGATGAAAGACTGACGTCGTCGATGCCGTCTGCGAATCGAAAGTCGACCTGGCGGATGATTTCTTGAATGGTCCGTTCGGCATGGTCGTCGGTAAAGTCGAGGGAGGGGGTGTCGATGAGAGTGAGTGCGAGGACGAGAGGGGAAGTGTTTGGGTCGAGGGCGAGGTCGATGTTGATGGAGGCGGAGCGAATGTGGGAGGTGTGGCCGCTGCAGCCCTGTACGAATTTTGCGACCGAGGCAAGCTGGTCCTTGTTGGCGGTCTGGGAGATGTCGCTGGTGTCGAGGAGGAGACGGAGGAAGGAGGTCTTTCCGGTGCGCTGGCCTGCGACCATGAGGGTGTATCCTCTGACGTTGCCGGGGAGGGGATCGAGGGCGTTGCTAGCTGTTCCGGGGTGCATGCCGTTTGGGGAGTAGTGGTTGGTGTGAATGACGGGCGTAAAGGGGCGAATGGGTGGGCGGGATGTGTGGCGGTCGTTGGCGTCGGTGGGAAAGGGGGGATCGCTGTTGTCGACGACGAGCGACATGGGGAGGACGACGTCCGTGCCAGTCCGTTCGGGGGAGACAGAGCGAGGGTTGCCCGCGAGGCGAGGCTGGCGCGGGGACGATAAAAGAGGGACCTCAACGGAGCCGAGCGTCAGATACCGAGCCAATCGGATCCCTCCGTGCTGCCCTGTTTACCCATCCTATCACTACCGCGGAACTATACAATATATTTTATTATATTTTACTATTTTATTTTATTCCGTTCTAGACTCCCGCGCCCAAATTCCCATTTATGGAACCACCGAAGGCCCGGCCATATCCGGATCCCCCGCGCTCTTCCTCCCCGTCTTCTTCCTCCGCGAGCCCTTGGGCGCTTTGCCCGGCCCTCGCCGTCGTGGGTGCTCTTGGTACCTGCACACCAGCGACCGCGTCTCGCAGTTGGAACATCGCGGTCGTCCCCCGTCGCATCGCAGCTTCCGTCCTGCACAGGGGTCACCCAGCCTGTCATCATCATCGTCATCACGGCGGCGCTCACCTCTGCAAAAGTCGCACGCAACGTAGATCTTTCGAACGGTCGGCCTCTTTTCTTCTCCCCCTCCCATCTCCGTCTGTGGTCTCTTTCCCCAAGCGCGCTCCTCTTCCTCCTGTTTCGACATGGCCGGTTCTTCCGGTAACCGTAACTGAGGCAACACTGGACCAGGTTCATAGCGATTCGGAGACAGCATTCCGAGCTCGCCGAGTAGATGACTGACTGGCGGTAGGACGACGCGCGATGAGGACCCTTGTGGTTGTATCCGCGGGGGTGGCAATGGTCCAAAGGACGTTCTCCTGTCCCAATCGTCTGAGCCGTACAGCGGTGCAGAGCGATGTCGACCGGGTTGTGGATCGAGGTAGTGCGGTAGTCCGAGGAGTCGTGCATCCGAGTATTCTGTGTCAAGGTCAGGTTGGTCGGTCTCGATGTCCTCCGTTCGCTTACCACTGTGAACTGGCTCGGAGACGGGTCCACTCGGTGGGTCGATCGTCGGTGTTGATGGTGGTTCGACGCTGGGGCTGAATCGTGGTGGTAATCGAGTGGGGGGATCATCACGTTCGGGCGATGGCCAGTCGAATGCGCGCGTCAAGAGTGGGACGTCGTAGGGTCTATGGTCTTGGTCTGTGCTTCGCCTTCTTTCTAGCGCTCTGGGTGGTTGCACTGACGCATGTGCTGACCACGAGGCGCTGCCGTGGTCTTGTTCAGTGTCGCTGTCTGTCGGATCGGGCATGGCTGATGTTGCGTGACTGGACGGTGGTGGTGTGCACATGGGAACGGTGTGTGTGTCGTGCGTCTGGGCAGAGATCGGGTGGGTGACTCGGTGGAGTGGAGGATCTCGAGTGGACTACAGGCCATTCGCTTCGACGTTGTCTCCGCAGGAAGGAGAACACGCCGTCGAGGAGAAGCGCGTGGAGGGGAGGACGCAACGACTGAGGAGGGAGCGGATGGACGCGGAAACGAAAAAAAAAAGGACGGAGTGACTGTTTTACATCCGCGCAGTGGACGAGCGAGCATGGCGCTGTTGTCCGGAAGCCGGGAGGGTCGACAGTTGCGGCAGGTCTATTCGTCGTCGCGCTGCAAATTTGAGGCAGCGTTTTGAAATTGGACAGCTCTTGTCGCGCGTCCTCTTTTTTTTTTTTTTTTCTCCACTCCTGATGGGTGATGAGCACGTCTGGCGAGGTGAAGATGCAACCCGTGAGCACGTCGGGTTGTGCGAGCAGACGGTGCGATTCGCGTCTTGCCCGCCCACGACACTGACCTCGTCGGATGCGTCGTCGAAATTTGACCTCGTGACAAACGTGAAACATTGGCAGATTGATCGGGGGGCGTTGGCTGGCTGGCTCGGTGTCTTTGGCTTCCGCATATGTCTCGGTCGAGCCTGCTGTCCGGTAATCGCGCAGTAGCCTAAACGTCTCTGCCAGAGAGACGAGAGACGAGAGACGAGAGAGTGGCGCAAGCACGACAGCCGTACCTGCAGTGTAGGGCGGGTGAGCGACACGGTGTCGAGTCTGGTTGGTGTCGGCGCACCTGGTTGTTTCTGGTCGTCACCCGTACTGGTTGGCGCGTCCTGCGTGTGTGCTTGTCAGCCCGGATGACATTCCTCGGTCTCAAACAGAACATTTCCAAGGCACCCCGATAGAATGTGCACGATTGACAGCTCATTAAGGAATGATTGGGCTGACTCAGCAAAGCGTGCCCGGTTCACTCCATTTCATTTCCTTTTTTTTTTTCTTTTTTTTTCTTGGTATGATGCTGTCTGTCCGTAGATCCATCGCAACCTGCGCGAGGACATATTCCTCCTCGGCACCATTATGGCAAGTCATGAATCGCTACAGCAGGACGGTCACGCTCCCCAAGGACCAGGGTGCCAGTCAGGTGCGTCTCTCTCGCGTCCACGTGCAGCACTGACCAGACCAGCGTACAGGCCATGTTGTACGCGACGGACGGTGTCGACGACGACGCCGACTTTGAAAAGGCCATGGTCGGCGTGGGGAGCGTCTGGTGGGTCGTTGGTGTCCCTCGTCTTCGTACTTGCTCATTCTCTGTAGGTACGAGGGTAATCCGTGAGCATGTAGCCCCATCTCACATGGACGCTCAATCGCACCTCTTACAGATGCAACAAACACCTCCTTGCACTCGGACAGGTCATCAAGGCCTCCGTGTGCGCATCCGAGATGATCGGATACCAGTTTGGCACCGTCGGCGTCAGTGACGGTATCAGCAACGGGACAGCAGCGATGAACTATTCACTTCCCTCGAGAGATCTCATTGCAGACCAGATTGAGACTGCTGCAGGTGGCCACTGGCTCGATGGTATGGTCGTCGTCCCAGGATGCGACAAGAACATGCCCGGGGTGCTCATGGCTCGTGAGTGCGCCATCGACAGCGTGCGTCAACGTCTGACGGTATCCAGTCGGCAGGTTGAATCGACCTGGCTTGATGGTCTATGGGGGGACCATCCGCGCAGGCTCGTGCGAGGGACAGTCCCGACTCGACATCGTTTCTGCCTTTCAGTCGTATGGCAAGTACCTGCAAGAGGGACAGACGCGCGAGGCAGAAGAATATCGCTACAACACCGTACGACACGCCTGTCCTGGACCCGGTGCTTGTGGTGGTGTGCGTCAGAACGTGTGTCGTCCGTCGTCGCAATGACCGACTCTTCACAGATGTACACTGCCAACACGATGGCCAGCGCTGCCGAGACGCTCGGAATGACATTGCCGGGTTCATCGTCGTTTCCCGCCGAATCCGCGGAAAAGATTTCAGAATGCAAATCTGTTGGCGTCGCTATGCGGCATCTCATTGAAAAAAATATTTTGCCGCGCGATATCATGACAAAGGCCGCTTTCGAAAATGCAATGGTACGTCTTTTTCCCTTGCACGTCGTCATGATACGACCTCGATGTGCACACCATGCAGACGTTGGTCATGATTCTTGGCGGTTCTACCAATGCCGTGTTGCACTTGATCGCCATGGCACACGCCGTCGGGATCACGCTCACTATCGACGACTTTGCACGCGTTTCAGATGCGACTCCGTTCTTGGCCGATCTCAAACCAAGCGGCAGATATGTGATGGAAGATCTCTGCAACATTGGTGGCGTGCCCAGTACGTGTGCTCGCTCGCTCGTCTGGACGATGCTCAACGCCATTCAGCGGTGTTGCACTATCTACTAAAGCACAAGTACATCAACGGTGACACGTTGACGGTCACGGGCAAGTCGCTGGGAGAGAATCTGGAGCGATGGGTTCACGAGCACGGCGAACTGGCTGCGACCCAAGACATTATCCGTCCGCTCGAGAACCCACTGAAACCGAGCGGACACATTCGGTGAGTTGGTCTCGCAGTACGTCGAGTCTGCTGATCCAAGTGATAGGATCTTGCGGGGCAACTTGGCTCCTGGCGGTGCTGTCGCCAAGATCACTGGCAAGGAGGGGCTGCGGTTTACTGGCAGGGCCCGCACGTTTGACACGGAGGAGGCGTTCGTCAGCGCGGTTGAGTCGGGGTCGATACGGCGGGGAGAAAAGACGGTGGTCGTCCTTCGCTATCTCGGTCCCAGGGGTGGTCCGGGTATGCGGGAGATGCTCAAGCCGACGAGTTTGGTGATGGGTGCCGGTTTGGGCCACGACGTTGCGTGCCTGACTGATGGCCGCTTTAGCGGAGGGTGCGTCTCAGGATATATATAGCATCGCGCGTCTGATCCGGGGCGTGCATGCAGATCGCACGGCTTTTGCATCGGCCACGTTGTACCCGAGGCGCAGGACGGCGGACCCATCGCACTCGTCGAGGATGGTGACATGATTGTAGTGGACGCCGTGTCCAACACCATCGAGCTACTCGTCTCTTCAGCGGACATGGAGCGGCGCAAAAGGGCTTGGAAAGCCCCGCCTCTCAAGGTGTCGCAGGGTACGCTGTACAAATATGTCAAGACTGTGACAGACGCCAGCCATGGCTGCGTCACAGATACCTAGTCACGCGTTACATATTGTACCCTTTTCACACGCCTGTCACACACGAGTGTTTTTGATCCGCCGCTTCTTTTCCGCTTTGGGCATCTTGTTTCTCCGCCTTTCCCGTGCTTCCGCCTTGGCCGCCTTTTTTCGCGCCTGCCAACCGTTCTCAGTCCCCTCTGCGAACATCCCTGGCAGAACACTTGCCTTTTTCGCATCCCGATCATCCCGCTCCGGTGATCCGTCTCCGCCCGTGCTCTCCTCAGCCCCGCCCTCCGACGCCGCCTCGTCGACGTCCACGAGGTCGATCGTCCCAGCGTATATAAGCTGCCCGCCCTGTCCCCCCTTGAGCACCCCAATGTCCCGCTCCGGGTCGTACACCTCGCTCAACGTCCGTGGAATGTACGACCGCAAGAACACCTCGTCCTCTGCACCCACGTCCTCTGCGCGCTCCGCGAGCCACCCCTGCAGCGCATCGCCGTCGTCTGCCTCCAAGCGCGCCTTGGTGACAAACTCAAAACACCGTCGTAGTCCGAGACACTCGACCCCAAACCGCCCAAAGAACTCTTCGACGTTCTTGACGTCACTTCGAAGAAAGTCAAATGCATGCGGGTGATCATGCTCGACGCTCTGAGACACGTCGATGATGTACAAGTGTGCATCGTGATAGAGCACATTGTATTCGGACAGATCGGCGTGCACAAGCTTGCATCGATGATACATTCGTCGCATGCTAAGCACCATCTCCCGGTACAGCGATGCATATTCCGACGCCGGTATCTTGGCGTCCTTGAGTCGTGGTGAAGCCCTGAAACACCATCTAGTCGTCGTGGCGTACAAGTCGCGTGTCACCTACCACCCCGCCTGGTCACCCAGGAACTTCATCACGAGCACGTTCTCCCGAACCTCGATGGGTTCTGGACAGTGTATCCCTGCAGTAACGAGTCGCCGTAGATTGCGCATTTCCTTTTCTGCCCACAACCGCACCATCTTGCGCGGGTTGTGTCTGCTGTATCCTCTCCTGAATCTGTACTCGCCCGTCACATAACGATCACGGTCTTTGAAGTCGAGGATTGACGTCTTGTAGATTTTGAGTGCCAAGTGGCAAGAGTCTGGCGTGAGTGCGTGATACACGTTGGCCTGACGAGACGTGAGACGATGACAGCAAACGGGCAATGCCACGCACCTCTTTTCCTGTACTGACGCATCCGTTGACCCGTTGAATCAGCCCTCGACCAATCATCTTGAACAAGATGACTCTGGTGCGGGGATCGAGCACCTGTTCAGAGGTAGCTCGGTCTGACTTGTCTTTTTGGTTTGCGTACGAACTCGGTCCTTTTCGATTGACACCGACGCCCATCGTGTACGGCTGGTCTATCTGAGAAATCCTCGAGGAATACTTTGACAGCGCTGCCAGTTGGGTAGTCGTCCTGTCCTTGGCATGCACACGGAGACGGGGTCGGTTGACTGCAGGGAGTGATGCTACGGCAGCGTTCTGGTTGGTGGAAGAGACCACGCTTTGAACGTTGCCACTACGGACGGCAACGTACTGACGCAGACGGTTGTACTGCTTGGTGAAATCTGTACAATGCACCGCTCGCACGACGGGACGGACGGACGATCGCCATCAAGCTCACCTCGCTCTGCGATCTCCCAGTCTTCGTCCTCTACTCTGTCGTCCTCCACGTCGTCTTCGCTGCTGTCCTCATCCTCGGACCATTCGAGCAACTGGTCTCCGCCATCTTGTCGCTCGACGTCTTCCAGTGCATCGTCAAACTGCCCGGGGACGATGTCTAGAGGGTCTTGCATCAGGTCGTCAAGCAAGACTGCATTCGGATAATCTACCCCTGTCGAAAACCAGCCAAGATGAACGGGCGATAATGCACAAACAAGCCCAACACCCTCTTGCGCTCCACCGTGTTCGATCCATGCTGCGACAAACACCGCGTCCATTTACATAAACCCACGACCACCCTCCAAGTCCTCCACCCACCCCATCATGCAGACAATCCGCAAGAGAGTCCCTTTTACCGCCCAGTCAGAGGACCACGTCAACGATAATGTCGTGCTCGACGAACAAGGTAACAGCCAACGAACCCACCATCATTGGCGTGCTGACCCCTCCGCAGAACAGGCAGAGGTGGTGGATCAGATCAAGCAATTAAACGTCTCTGCAAACAAGCAGACTCGGATCGCTCTGCAACTCATGCTCGGACTGTCGTGTACACTGTGCGTCGTGTCCACTTTGTCCGTTCTCTGCTTCTCAGCACGACCGTCATCGCCAGTTATGTCGTATACATGCTCTCAGATCGAACAACCCCACTCTTTGCGATCTTCCCGCCATCCCCTGATGCTGGCAGAACCAACACGCCATTGGACACCAGTGGCGTCCTTGCCTACATTGCCATTCTCATTCACGCCAATCTCAGTCTGGTCGTCCACCCTTGGAACGTCGTTGTTGCTGGCCGCGTGATTCGGGCAATTGGCTTCCTGGAAACGTTTGCATGGTCTGCTGCTGCACCACTGCTATCTGTGAATGCAGGCCGGGCATGGCAGACGACCGTCTGGTGGTGTATCCCAGGGTTTATGACATATGTCGTCTATATGGCGCATGGATGGATAAGAAAGGCGGACGAGGATGTGTTCGAGTTGGAGAAGTTGCAGTACACAGCACTTGGCGCATGACGTGTTCTCTTGTTTCGTCTCGCGCACATGAGTAATTCCAGTTCGACATCGTTTAGAGCGTCGGTCGCCCTTGTGTTGGAGCAAGTTGGGGACATCAAGGAACTGCGCCGATCGACTCGTACCAAGCTACTCCAGTTTGCCATCGATACGTGCTTTGTCGCTCATGGTGTCCGGTAAGCATCACCGTTGAGCATCTACTTGGCCGCCATGATACGTGGTGATGGCTCTGACAGCACAGGTTACTTGGTGGACGCACTCTGCCCACCGAATCCAAGGAAGACCCTCGTTGTTCTCTTGATGGCCCTTCGTGCCAAGGTGCGCAGGCGATGTTGGCTGTCTACCCGTACAACGACCAGAGCCACGGTAGAGCCCTGTATTCCAACAAGTTACGCTTTGGTATCACACCCCTTTAACGCAATCGTTCTTGGTCCACGTCCCACTCGTGCAAGATAGATTCACTGCCCTGCTCGACGGGGCCGGAGATTGTGTCTTCGTCAAACTAGACAAATGTCTATCGATGGTGAGCAGTGTTGTCATGAGTTGCCATCCTGGCTGAATCGCGTCGTCCTCGCCCGTGTCCCAGTCGAGAGAACTGCCCGATAGGCTTCGACAGGCTCTTCATGACCTGAGGTTCCTCATGACAGAGTCCCCTGACGCACTGTCACTCTCCTTGCCCGATGCGCTCACAGCAGAGACCCTCGTTCCACTTGCAGCGGTCATTATCGACTACCCCGTCGCCTATTTTCCTGTATCCTCGGTACAAACATCGTTTCTGGCTGCAGAAGCACTGGATATCTACACGGTCTCCGTCAGGGGGATTACACCCTCAGATTTCACCTCAGATCTTGGGGAAGAACATGTGCTTTTAAAGTTTTCCTCTCCACAGGTCCTCGTCAGCAACCATGTAGAATTGTCACCAAGTGCAGTCATCGAGAAACTGCAGGTCAAGTTTACTGCTCGTCTTGGGCGCACAGGACAGATCTCTGTCCACCATTGTACACAGACCGTGGACAGGGTAGCGTTATGAGACATTGCTACTCTACATCTACGTTGATGATTTTGATGTCTTCAAATGGCTTATCTACCTTGTTTACCTTGACATTTTCAATCGCGTGAACGACTTCAAGCCCGGAAAAGACACGCCCAAATATGGTGTGTTTCTTGTCCAGCCACGGCGTTGCCGTCGTGGTAATGAAGAACTGTGAACCATTGGTGTTGGCACCTGCATTGGCCATACTGACGGTATATGGCCTGACCGAGATGTGAGCAAAATGACTACTTTCATGAATGCGTCGCTGGCATACCGATCATGTTTGAGCTCGTCCGAGAATTCATCCTCGAAATCTCTGCTCCATATAGACGTGCCACCAGTTCCATCGCCGAGTGGATCTCCCGTTTGGATCATAAACTTTGCAATGACTCGATGAAATATGATACCCTCGAAATACCCACTCCTTGCGTGACCTACAAAGTTCTCAACTGCTTTTGGTGCTTGGTTAGGGAACAGCCGGATGTGGATGTCTCCCATCGACGTGTGGATGACGGCAGATTCAGCAAGCGGGGATGGACCACCTTTGTTGACTACAGAGGCAGTTGCGATGGACTGTTCTTCCCGAGTAGGCTTTTCATTGAAGACATCTCGATCGTTCACTTTGCTATCCCTGGGGAGGCTCATCAGTCTCGATCACCAATGCATGTTGGTCTCTCTCGACATACTCTGGCTCTGAGCGTGTGAAGAGATAGAACCTCTGACGTTTGTAGCCCGTGCAAAAGAGTGTTGGGTCACGACTGGCTTTATTGGCTAGAATAGGATTTGCCGACGCAGCCATAGCCAACGTTGTAAGGCCCTTCTTAGCAGGTGCTCCTTGGTACAACGCAAGGTTCATCCAACGGACAGCCTCATCCTTTCCTAGCAATCTGACGACACGATTCGTCACCGTGTTCACCACTAGACGGGAACGTTGAGCATCAAGGACCGGAACTCAACAGAGACAAACCTTTAACCCCAAGCAAGGTTGGGTAGATAACAAAGGCCCCACTCTCATCCCATATTACGTTGCTCCACATCCCTGGTATCCGTCCATCCGGGCCGGGCAGCTCGAGTTCACGTTCCACCGCAAGACGTCTGCCAAATTCCATGTCCTCGACCTTGTATACGGCTGTTCCTGCTTGCTGCATTTCTTGGATCGCAGTGAGGGATTCGTCATATCTCCGAGTCAGCTTTCCGGACAGGAATGAAAATATGCGGACCTGCCGGTCGGGCAGAGAGAACGTCACAAATGAGCTTGAATCGGGGGAGAGCGTAATGCAGGTGGGTATTGATTTCGCCTAGGAAGCGTGAATGTCGACCCTTTTGTCCTCGTTGAACACACACCTTTTTGAACTCGTACAAGTCAGTTGAGCTCTTGAATGACCACATGCCAGGGACATTCTTTGGCAGTTCAAAGGGTTCAATGGGTTGCCAAAGCTCGACAAAACCATTTTCATCTGCAGAGATAACAGTGTCATATCGGTCGCTGTACTGATGAGCTTTGAGTACTTTGACCAGGATTCAACGGAACAAGACACACAGTCATTAGGTGAACGGGTGAACGGTGCAACTTTTCGATCGAGGCAAGGGGTTGATCATCGCCTCTGCCATCGTATATTCTGATAGCACCAGTGTTTTGCTCTGAGCTGCACCCACGGAGTGAGCAAAATAAAGGTAGGAGAGTGTACCAAAAGACCCACATCGCTAACAGTCCTTGAGCCTGCCCACGCTTGTGGACCCAGCAGCATGCATGTGGTACAAAGCCAAGCGTGAGCATGTTTATCATGTCTTTTCCGTGTCAGCGTAAGTATCTTGATGGGAGCGGACCACACATACCAAAGTTCACGACATCAAATACCTTTGCAGATCCATCCTCTGAGATGCTGGCAAATAACTGACCATCCGCGCTCACTGAGACGCCTACGATTGGCGATGCATGTGCTCGGAAGTGTTTTACGAATTCAATTCCCGTCTCTTGTTTCTTCCACAATTTCAAGTGACCGTCAATAGATGTGGTAATGAGGAAATCAGTCCTACACCGAGAATGAGCGTACTGTGTGAGTAGCGTGTTCTCGAGACGTACTTTGTCATGACACAAAAGTTCAGCGCATCCCGGTGCATGAAAGATCGAAAATATTGTTCTGCATTTGGAAGATGTTCAAGGTATAGCTTTTCATGTGGAAGGACTAGTTCGCGGGGGAGTGGGTTCAAGGATAAGTCCAGAGCAAAGGTGAGTCAGAAAGACTCACCCTTTCGTTTCTTCTTCAGACTCGGAGTTCCGTTCGCGTCTGACGACACGGGCATCGGCCCAATTTCCTCATCACTTTCGTCGTTGTGCATGGATGCATCTGCAGCAGGTGGATCACGTTGCTCGTCTCGTTCGCGCTTTCCGAGCACGGTCGCTTCATTTTCTGAATCCGACATCATGAAAGTCACCACTGAGTAATAATTTATTGGAACACCAAGCTTATTAGAGATCACGTGATACGCTACATGATGCTGCAGTCCTTGTCCGACTTGGACACCTCCTTGGCACGCTGGGCCTCCTCCTCCGCCAGCAGCAACTTCTCGTGCTCTGTCAAAAGCTATGGTCGTGTCAGTAGTTTTATAACGATACTCTCTGAATTCCGAACATACCCCCTTCTTCGCTCGTTCTAACATGGCCTTCCTCCTACTCTCTCTTTCTGCCTTGGCACGGCTAAAGATACATTGATACATCATGCCGTAGCAAAAATCGGTGGGGGAACGAATGACATGGGGTCCATATTTTTCGCGATTTGCGAATTAGGCAACGTTCGACGTTCGACGAGTGATGATTTCAGATCAACAGTTGGCGAAGGGGGTAACAGGAGTGATGACAGTAATGTAGATTTAGGTGAGGAAGAAAGAGCGCTGACGGGTTATGAGTGTTTACTGGACGAGGAGGCCGAGGGACAATTCACCTGTCAGCCTTTGAAAAGGGCTTGCTCAAAGCAGCGATATTCAACGAGACTGAAGGCCCAGAAGATGAAAGCGAAGGGCGAGGGCGAGAACTGGATGCATCTGACGTCTGCATAGTGGAAATCTTGGCGAAGAGCTTGGAGCCCGCCGATGGGGACGCGTTGTGCGATTTGGAAGAGGATGCTGCCGCCGACGTAAGACTCGAGCAGCTGTGGTCCTTTGGGAAACGATGTTGAGGGCAAAACTGCTTTCGGCAGGCCTGCAATCCACATCAGGACATACTCAGGTAGCAAGCAGAACGGGACGCACGCTGCAACCAATCGGAGCGTAGAGAACCTTTCCACACTTGCCCCGTGCACACATAGGATGAGACCTGGTTCTGCCAGATTTCCCCGTCATGACACTACACTCTGCATTGATGTGACGTTCCATGCGGATATTGGGATCTTCCCCAGGCGGTATAGCAACTGGAGTGTTGCATAGCGGACCTAGAACGTACGTGAGCGGGTAAGCCGACGTTCGAGCGAGCGACTCACAACTGGGAGCGACACGATTGTGCTTGCTCTCGTCGTATTGTGGACAGTGATGCGCTGTAGTAAGAAAGTGGTCTCCACAGAAACTCTTTGAACAGTACTGGCACTTGAACGGAAGGAAATCGACGAGCAGACAAGAAGACTCGGAGCATTGTTGTCCGACAGACAAGAGCTGAGTGTCCTGCTCGGTGTTGGTATTGGATGACATGACAGAGATGGTGAAGATAAGGGAGAGAGATGCAGGGTCGAGGATTAATACTCGAAGACGCGCGTCCCGACACGCAAGCGAGCTGTGTTAGAGAACTTTCTAGGACGGTCTACATCTTGCTACAAGATGCTTATCGTGTCATTCGCAAGTTACACTCCATTCACTACTGTCTTCGTTCACTGATCTGTTATCCTCGACATCAGATTCGACATGGGGAGTCTCTCGATAACCTCGTGGGTGCCATTACACCTCTCCATAGCTGGCGCTCATCGTCCTGCAGAAACCAATCTGGGCAGGTCACAAGGATGCAGAACTAAGCGAACTTGGTGAGTAATACCCACGATATGCCCACAGTTGACCAATCCAACTACCAGGCGTGCGAGTGAGCATAGTAGATTCCCTCTATGTCCACTCGCTCCTTATCGTAGCATCCATAGCAAGCTGAAGCGCTCGGTGTGGCCTACGCCAATACCCGTCTCGACGTGATCATCACTTCAGACCTCAAGCGCGCCCATGCAACGGCTGTGGCTCTCCTCAACGCCCAACCCGATCCAAAGCCACCCTTCAAAGTAGATTGTGGCCTCCGAGAACAATGTTTTGGTGACGCCGAGGGCCATCCAGGGTTACTGCGCCTGGTTCCCGATAAATCGCTCGAGGATCACTTCAAGGATGGTCAATACCCGATTTTACTCGACCGAAATGAGAGATTCCCCAATGGGGAGAGTTTGAATGACCTTGCTACACGGGCAGAACGCTCAATCAACGACCTTGTGTTGAAGCCTTACCTTCCCCCAGCGATTTCGTCGGGTGTCAAAGATGTACACGTCGCGGTGGTTAGCCATGGTCTCTGCATCAGTGAACTCATACCTGCTCTGCTGAAATGGAACGACGACGGTATGCCGGCAGAGGATTACAAAGGCTTGCTGAACACCGCCTGGACGAGAGTCACAGTACAAGTCAAGGTAACCCTCAAGTCTCCTCGGACTAGTGAGTTTAATCAAGTATGTATAGCTTGGTGCAAAAGTGCCTCAGATAACCAATGAGCTCGAGAACCTACCCCCCTTCATCGTTACGGTCACTGACGTGAACCGACATGAACACATCACCAACGTTGAGTCGTCATTCTCACGCCATTGCTCGCTTTTTCTAACGGTGGTTCTCTAGAAGCGTCAGAAGGGAATCGTCAAGCACGACCCCAAACAGCGGAGCATTCGTGAATTCCTCGGTGGGGGCGGCATAGTTAAACCCGTCGAGGCACCGAGCAACGCGTTGGACGAGGTGGAGGTGGACGAAATGGATGTGGAAGAGCGTAATTGATCCACAGATGTGGATCTTTCATCTACCTACTAGAAACTGCGTGTAGCTGTAGGATACTATAGAGAGTCTGACAGACAGATCAAGTCGTTTCAATGACACCTTATGTTGGAACGACTAACCTATATGTATGTTGAGTTGTTCAGGCGTATGGAAGCAACTTTTTCAGGGTGGCTGTCTGGGATGTACTAGAGTATGTCGTCTGGGCGAGGTTGTTTTTCCGTCCGGGTCTTTTTGATACGTTTTTGTGTGAATGGTTGGCATGGGCCTAGCAAAGACTAGTCAACCGGCCGAGTGATGCTCAGACACGAAGTACCGACTCGTTTGAATTTTCCACTGGCGATGGCACGCCATCTCTTTTTGGCACCACTGTGGGTCTTTAGCTTTGGAAAGTTGGCAATGGCCGACATCGAGAACGAGCGCACTGTGGAGAACAGACCAAACATTGTCGGGGAGAGTCACGTGCATCCCTGCCTACAAAGTGACCAGTGTCGGTTCGCTTGCACCTCACTCACTGCCATGACCGACCCACGAGACGACGCTGATCGTGTAGGGAAAGTTTCACTAATGATCTTGACTAACGCTGAATCTCCCATCAGATTCGTGCAAAGCGTCTTGCAAAACTGCAGGCCGCACGATCAACTGCACCATCGCCTGACGCTGCAGTCTCAGGTGCTGCTCCGTCGGTGCCAGCACCCAGATTTGCACAGCCAAAGCCAGCTTTACCAACCCCTCTTGCCGCACAGCAGCCACAGACACCAATACCATCTGTCCCACTTAAGAGGAAACAAGTTCCAGTCACGAAACTCGATTTACAGACATGGGAAGATGAGACGCTTACACAGGTATTCAAGGTTACTCTCAAGGTGCATGCAGTGCCATTTTTGTCTCGCCAGATAGCTCACAACAGGTAGCGTTCGGTAGCAGAACGTAGCAGCTATGACCTTGTGTGGCTCAAGAGCCTTGAAACCGATCTTGCTTCAGAGGGATACTGTAAGTCCCGTTTGTCTTCTGTTTGTGCAATTTAAATCGAGGCATGGGACAGCCCCCTCCATGAACCTCTCTGGAGACATTGCCGATCGCCTCCTTATATCTCGATTGGAGCTGGACCCCCAGGCAATGACGTGAGTTCGGTTGATGCGTTCACTTTATGTGTCACAAAGTTTCGTCCAGGGATGACTTTGATTACTCTCACATGCCTCCATCTTTGTCATCCGAGTCTCAGGTGACAGTGTTTGAGTACCTGGTCGGTTGCTGGAAACGCCTCAATAGCGCCAAGGTGAACTTGGTCAAGAAGGTTGGAATAACCATGGCATGCATACGAAACGCTCATATGCCGTTCCATAGAATCCAGTCAATGAGTTGCAACAGGCATCTGTGCTCCTCGAAAAGATTCGGGACCTTGTCATTAGCTATGCTGGTCTCACTCTGCAAGAGCCGGAGATGTTCCCCCAGCCCAAAGGGTACGTGTCAAATTGTGTATCACCTATCTCCATTCTAATGCTCAGTACAGGCGGGAACTTGGTCCATCTGAACTCGTTCGCTCACTATTGTCACTATCTGCTCTCTCTGCCCCACTCGTAACCATATCCCTCCCACAACATATCCTTTCCCCAACAGAAGTTGAACCCTTCCTTCAAGACATTGCTCGACGTTTCGAACCAGAAAACGAAATAGATGCCGTACTTGGACCAGTTGTGCGTCAGTTGTTATTCCATCCGTCTCTTTTCAGACCCGAAGGCTTGGCGGGGGGTGACTCCTCCTGGCGGGGTGTGGTTGGTGGCGTGGAAGCACTTGTCTCCATCAAGAGCATAGCAATTATG
The DNA here is from genome assembly GCA_038089075.1 of Singerocomus inundabilis. NCBI lineage: Eukaryota > Fungi > Basidiomycota > Agaricomycetes > Boletales > Boletaceae > Singerocomus > Singerocomus inundabilis. Next base: position 39,103 of record JBBPKD010000054.1, read on the forward strand.
TTTACTAGGTTGGATGAGTGGAATCCACCGCATGCCACAGCATTTACCTTCGAAATGACGACGTTGATGGGTCCTCTGTGTCGACTCGGAGTATTCAGCAGGGAATGGGTAAGACAAGACACACCCTCGCGTTGGTACTAGCCTTGACGATCCTTGCAGCCTTCCATTGCACAAACGTATTTCTCCGACCCAACCAAACGTTCACGGAATGACGTGGAGTCCTCTACCGCAAGTCTCAGGGGTACGGTGAAGAGCCTGCAGGTGAGGTCGTAGCAACTTGGATGTCGATCGTGTTACCCACCCACCTATAGTCATCACTATTTCAAATATTTAACACTCTTGTACGGGCATCTTCGGAGTCTAGAGAAGCAGTCTTAGAGTACTTTGCCACTGCGGTCAGGCTAAATGTCAAGCGAGCTGGGATGCGGGTACAGGGCAAGCTCCGACTTTTTCTACAGTTCTCTCAAACATGTTTTTCAGGTGGACCCACAAACTGTTGCAAGTGACAGCTTTGTGGTCAATCTGCAAAGTGTACTTCTGCGTTTTGCAGAGCCTTTCATTGATGCCCGATACTCCAAGGTTCGTCATACTCGGGTTGACAGATTTCATACCTGACAACTTAACTAGATGGATCGCATTGACTCGTTGTACTTTGCTGCCTCAAACCGTATTGATGTGAGTGAAGAGACGCGCATCAAAGCCACGTCAGAGGAAGCGGGACAGTGGGCAGAAGCAAACAAATGCAATGGTGAGCTGCTTCGTCCTAGTAGTAAATTAGATGCCTTATCCATAGGACAGCTGCAACACCAAACTTCATCTCTGAAATTTTCTATCTCTGCAATGCTATGGGACATTATGGGTACCTTAGAACTACACAGACGTACGATGACTTTGCCAAGCACTATGATGAATTGCAACGTCACCATGATATGATCAATGGCGACGGTTCTTGGATAGGTGTTAGTCGCATTCATTTCTTGGTCTATTCCATGTTCACGTGTTTCTCAGAGTCCCTTCCACGCACGGACGGAAGCAGCCCTCAATCAAATGAAGGTACGTGTACGCGGTCTAAAGGGATATTCGACATCTGATTTATGACTCAGACAGAGATGGCAAAAATTCAAGCGCAACAATTTGCATTCCGTGTGCAATTACTTGAACCAGACTTTATTTTCCGATATATCAGTTTTACCAATTTTGTCTCGACCTGGTTGATACGGAGAGCTGACCCGAAAGGTTTGCATCCTGCTCCCCTGGTCGAGTGCGTTTCTTTCCGGTAAATGAGTGTGTCTTGTTGAACGATTGGTAGGTTACCGCTCCCCCAGGAAGTTCCTATGTCATTTAGAGCTCTTCCGGAGTACATTTTGGAGGACGTGGTGGAATTTTTCCTTTTCGTCACTCGGTACGTTGTTCCCCCGAATACTCCTAGCACAAGCTTATAGATGGGTTGTTTTAGCCACTCACCGGATAGCCTAGATCTGTCTGGAAAGGACGAGTTGCTCGTGTTCGCTCTCACTTTTTTGACATCAACTTGGTATATCAAGAACCCATTCTTGAAGGCCAAGATTAATGAAGTATGTACGTGAAATGGTCTTGATGGGTAATATTAATATTCAGATAGGCGGTTTTTTATGGTGTCCTGCCATATGGAAATGATCGAAGTGGAATTTTGGGCGGAACACTCAACAACCATCCTTTGGCATTGAAGCATCTGATTCCAGCGTTGACACACTTTTATACAGGTGGGAATACTTTGCCTCTACATTTATCATAACTCTGAGACTGTCATTCCAAACAGAGGTTGAACAGACAGGAGCAAGCTCACAGTTCTATGATAAGTTTAGTGAGTACTCTTGTTGTTGTTACGAAGGTTAGCTTAAATCAGGGTCAATTTCCTAGATGCCAGGCAAGTTCTGTGCCCATCGTCGATGTAATGAACCTGACGGGCCCTGAAGGCGGAACATTGCATACATCCTCAAAGCAATCTGGAGTAACCCTGTTCATAGGCAAGCACTCAACGCGGAAGCACTGTAAGCATTACATTCCACTGTGGAGAGACCCCTCGTGTCCACCAGTCACCGATAGGAACGTCGAAAAATTCGTTCGTTTCATCAATTTGATGATCAACGACGTTACCTACCTCATGGATGAGTCCCTGAGCGAGCTAACACAGATCCATAACATCCAGACAGAGATGCGTGATCAAACCGCTTGGGCGGCTCGTCCTGCCCAGTACCGGCGCGAACGGGAGGGCACGCTCCGTGGGCTTGAGCGTCATGCGTCCAGTTATAACACTCTTGGCAAGTCGACTGTGGGGTTGCTCAGGGACTTTACTGCAGAAACCAAGGCACCGTTCATGATGCCCGAAATCGTGGACAAGCTCGCTGCTATGTTGGACTATAACCTCGAGGCGCTCGTTGGCCCCAAGTGTGGAGAACTACGCGTCAAGGAGCCAGAAAAGTACCACTTTGACCCAAGGCAGCTGCTTAGTGATATCTTGCAAGTCTACTTAAACTTGAGTGACCAGGACGAGTTTGCGCGTGCAGTCGCCAACGACGGTCGAAGTTACAGACAAGGACTATTCGAAATGGCAATCGAGCGAGCTAGGAAAATGGCTTTGAAGACAGAGCCCGAGCTCGAACAGATGCGTTTATTCGTCACCAAGGTCGAGGAAGCGAAAGCAACGATCGAAGCAGAGGAAGATTTGGGAGACATTCCTGATGAATTTCTGGGTCAGTCTCGTTCTTGTACAGTACATCTCTCGAACTTGACGATGCTGCGATTGGCAGATCCGTTGATGTTCACATTAATGCGCGATCCAGTCATTCTGCCGTCTTCTCGAGCAATTATCGACCGTGCTACGATCAAATCGCACCTTCTGTCTGACGCCAAGGATCCATTCAACCGGGTCCCACTCACGATCAACGAGGTCATTTCAGGTAAGCCACTGGTGTTTCTTGCTACACCGTATTGACTTGGGCATGTAGATGTAGAGCTGAAAGGAAGAATAGACGCTTTCGTTGCTGAGCGACGCAACCGGAGAGCTAGATCTGATAGGCCCACAGAGGGAGTCGATGTAGTGATGGACTAATAGAAGCACTTTTCGTTAGGATGTACCGCTAGTGTGTGCGCTCTGTCCGCTGCGCGAATAAATTCAAGTGGTCAAAACCACCAATGTAGTGTTTTCATTTCACAATCGGTTTGAACGTCTATTTCTTTCTCTTCTTACCTCCACGACCCAAGCCTGTTGAGCCCCCCCTAGCTCTTCCTGCTGTTCCTCCCCTTCCCGACTTTGACACTCGACCACCACGACCAACTTTTGGTTGTACCGACACTGAAAAGTTGTCATGATCGTCTCAGGAAAGAATGACCACCACAAACCTTGGGAAACTTCTTGTGCCTCCGTGTCATCTTCATAGTCCGTCCCCGCGTCCGTCCCTGTTACGACGCTCTCCCTCGGCGTAAACACAACCTCGTCGCCGCTCTCCTGGGTCAACGCACTGCTGTCGCTGTCCCCCCCAACCAGTCCCGCCATATCCGCCTTGTTCTTCGTCCGTTTTGGCGTTTTTATTTTTCGCGTCTTGCTCAGCTGGCGCGGCGAAGGCGCGGGCGTTGATGAAGGGACGGAAGCCGTGGCACTCACGCGACGTGCTGCGATCAACGACTCGAACGATTCGTCCGCCGGCAGCGCGAATTCATCACGAAAAAAGGGATGGCGGGAGAGGTTCTCTGAGGGGGACGGGGAGCGTATTACATGTGGGTAAGGACTCGACGCGTCGAACCCGTCCGTTTCCTGTGAGGGTCGTCTGTCCGTTAGCACTTTTTTTGGGCCTTGTTCATGTGAATTCATACCGCATTCTCCAATGCCTCGAGATCATAGCAGCTCTTCAGTTTGGCCCATATGTTCTCCATGGGGATGACACGGCCGGTGTCGTTGTGGATGGCGTTGCGGATGGCGAGGACATGAAAATGTTTGTGCGTACCGACGGGGCGCGCACGCATCACCGAGCGGAAAAAGGAGATTTCACCCTCGACGCTATCAAGAAACTCTTCTGGTGTTTGGCTGTCCATCGCGATGAATAGGGTGAGGGTAACCTGGGCTGTTTATTTGGCAGCCACGATGCGATAAGGATGACATGGCAGTAGAACTACACGCATAGCTACTAAACAATGACGTGTCCAGGACAGCGGCTGGGTATAACACTACTTATTTTATGAACGGCGGCAAGGAGCGGACAGCAGTCGAGTGAAGGGATGACTTGTCGGATGACTGAATTACGTATTGTCTACCAAAATTACCAAGAGTTCAGACGAGGTGATGTTTGTTCATGTCCATTGTTGGGATGCAAGGTAGCGATGGAGTAGGTTGCAAGATGTACGGTGGGAACCAGGGTGCATGGGTTTATGGTGACAAGGCGCTTGTTATCTTGGCGCAAAGATGGCGACGAGGACGATAAAAGGAACGTATGTAAACAATGAGACAACTGTCATAACACGACATCGAAAACGCCATGATCTTGCGTCTGTCATGGAAGAGGTTGGATACCGAGGCGCTTGAAGGGGAGCACAATGCTTACCATATTCTATCTGAGGGTCATCGATGGCTACGCCTTTTTCGGCATCAACGTCCCCAGCAATTCTTGTCTTTGGTACCGGAAGGAAAAGACCAGCTATCCACCAAATGGGGAACAACAAAAAACCAAAGAAGAAACACCATGCTTGGATTGGTGAACCTGGTTCGTCCTGCGTTCCAAAATGAAGTCCCCAAGGGGTATCGTTGGGCTTCTTCGGAGGTTTGTGGGGATCTCGCATATGGAACTTGGCCGACCTGCTGATGGAAGGTGCATGTGGTGATATGAATGCACTTATTGGTATCGAAACTTGGGACATGGATTGGTGTCGTTCGTGTTTTCTATTTGGGGTTGGAGTGGGAGGCTGACGGGAACGAGTGGACGCAGCACGCGAAGGTGTGCGAGATGGAGTAATGCGAGCGCCGGTACTGCTGGAGAGAGACGTGAAGTAGTGACTGCGACTAGTGGACCGAGGCGTCTCTTGCACAGACGACGGTCGCGATTGCGCAGGAGTAGCGGCAGGAGAGGTTGACGACAAACGAGCTCGTTTGCGGTGGTAGGATGACGGAGCATGCGAGGAGCTTGAGACTCGCGGACCTTGGGGGGGTTCCGTTTGAGTGAGTGCCAAAAGAGCGGTCTGAGATGAAACGCGATCGCGAGTCGCACTTACCTCGACTTTCAGAGGGAAGGAGAAATGTGGCACGTTGGCCTTCCTTCTTTTGTTCTGGGGGTGTTACATCCAAGTTGTCCTCTGCTTTGCGTTTCCCTCTGCTCTTATCACTCTGTTGCCTAGGCGCAGGCGTGGGGGTGGATGGCTCTGCTCGAGCGGAAGCGACCATGGAAGAGTTGGTGGGAGAACCGCGACCAGAGGGTAGCAGCTGCGATGGTGTGGGAGCAGAAGAAGGATGAAGCGATGGTGTGGTCGGCGGCGCTTCAGACGAGGCGGAGGCAGGGTCGTCTAGTCCCGAAAAAGTATGGGCTACACCACTAGTCCCATTGAGGCGACCATTCCGAGATTCGATGGCCGACATGCTGCGCTTCACTCCAGTCATTGTAGTTTTCTGTCGTTGCTCGGCGCCTCTGCGGTTTCCAAGGTCGAAACGAAGGGATTGGGATCTGGGTATGAACTCGCGGTCGTCTAGATGAGAAAGGAGAGAGATATGTCACTAGGATGAGGGTTATGTGGAGCTGTGCTGACCTGCAAGCGTCGCGGACGCTGTGGACGGGCGTTGGGAGTAGGGACGCGAAGGAGGGAAGGGTAAAAATGACGAGGGCGACATCACACCGCGATCGCGGTAACGATCGGGGTCCCTGCTTCGTCTTTGCGAGGACCCCGAAGGAGAGTCAGCGAGGGACAGCCGGAGAATCTCACGTGAGACCTCGGCGGGCCAGGCCGGATTCGCACCCGAGCTGACCCCCAAAGCGGCCTCGTACGCACTCCACTCTGCACTCTGTCGTCGCTCACGTCCTCCAGACACCGTCTTTGCACGTCGCCGCTCAACTGCGACATGGCGCTCTCTACTCTTGTGCTGCTCTGCCACGGCCGTGTCGAGCCCAGCCGAACACCCGAGCCTGAGAGCGAGCGAGCCAAACAAGTCAGCGTGGTCCGTCGGTAGTGTGTTCGAGCGATCACGCAACGCGGATGGGGTGGCTTGACCAGTGGACATGGATTCTCCACCCAAGCAGAATGCGGCCGCCAAGTTTGGTTGGCTAGGAGGGAGGGAAGGGGAGGGGAAAGTGTGTGCAGCTGAAGAATCGACAGGATTATTAGGGGGCGTCGGATGTCCAAAGGTGTGCGGTGAATCGAGGGTTCGTTCCCGGTTTACAGGAGTCGTTAAATTCGTGACGGAAGACGTTTTGAGAGCTGTGCGGGAAGGTGGCCTCTGTGGCGTTCGCGGATGTCGTCTGGATGACATCGTGTTCGCCGGAGATGCTGGTTTACTGCTGGATCGGGTGTCGGGTGATGGGTGGAATATCGGACTCCGACTCGAATGTCTTTCATGCGAGCTACCAGAGGGCCCAGACGGGTTGGTGAGACGGCTCAGCGTGAACGCAGATGCGACGCTGTCTGCACTGAGGTGCCTACTATCTCTCGTAGGAGAAGAGGATTCTGACTTCCTCTTTGAACCGTCCAGAGGGGGCATGTGTCCAGCAACATCTGGAATTCGGCGTTCACGTTTCCTTCCAAACGTCGACCACTCACTACCGGATGCGATTTTGGAGATGCGTCTGATGGCAAACCTTGATTGTGTTCGTGGTGAGAGGTCCACGGACGTCGATGAGTCGGGGGGCAACTCGTTGTGTCCCGAGAGAGGCTCCGACGACATGTCTGTCGGCCTAGGGCGGGAACGGGTTTTACTACCGCCATCTGCAGAGGGTAGTCGCGTGCTTGGAGTGAGACCAAGAGGTAAGACATTCTGGGCTTCGGCGTCGAGAAACGAACTTGGATCCTCGAGGATCTTGCGGTCGATCGGTAGCTGTTGCGTGGAGGGCTCGTGCTGGCGTTGCGGCGTGGTATCACGCGGCAGCGACCCTGGTGTAGACTGACGACCGACGAGACGGGAGAAGACGGAAGAGATCTTCCAAGGCATGGTACTTGGGGAATGTGAGCTCGGCAGCGAGTCCAAGGATCCGAACACTGAACTTGACCTCGACGGAGTGCAGAACCAGGCTGCATTGCGGAGGCTAAGCAAGCCTGTGTTCAAGTCACTCACTGCCAAGCGAGGATGTATGTCCAAAACTCGACCCCTCACACGGGGGTCACATTCATCAAGCTACACAATTCCGGTGTCGTGCTCAACACGCTCTACATTGCCCACCATGGACCGCTTGGACTCTCTTGCGAATACCCTCTCCAGCTTAACCATTTATGACATCAAGTCTATGTACAACCAGGTATATCAGCGAACCAGACCATCCTTGCTGCCTTCTCACTTCCCATAGGCCAAGAATGCGGTGTTCAACATCAGCGAGATGGAAGCCAAAGTCAGAGAGGCGACTAATGACGAGCCTTGGTACGCTTGTACGCATTTCCTGCAACATCCTTCTGTACATGTGTGTCTCCAGGGGAGCAAGTTCGACCTTGATGCAGGAAATCGCTCAAGGGTGAGTACTGTCGTACCACTCCTCCTTCTTGACTACTGATCCGAAAATAAGCACGTTCAATTTGTGAGTCCACTGTGTCGCTCAAACCGCACATTTCTTCATCCGTTCGTAGCCAAACCTTCAACGAGATCATGCCTTGCATCTATGGTCGGTTCATGGAAAAGGAGGCTCGGCAGTGGCGACAAATCTACAAGGTAACCCATTTTATACTTTGTATGCATAATCTCCCATGATTTCGATTCCATCCCAGGCCTTGCAATTGCTCGAGTACCTCATCAAGCACGGCAGCGAGCGTGTCGTCGACGATGCGCGCTCGCATATTTCTACCTTGAAAATGCTCAGAAATTTCCATTACATAGATGACAAGGGCAAAGACGAGGGCCAGAATGGTATGGGTCTTCTTTGTCTCTTCCAATTTCATCATGCATTTTACATCCACCAGTTCGTAATCGTGCTCGTGAGTTGGTCGAGCTTCTCTCTGACGTAGAGAACATTCGTGCGGAGAGACGCAAAGCAAAGACTAATCGTGGAAAATACGTTGGCACTGGCAATGATCCGATGAACTTCACCTCTGGGGGCAGTCGCTATGGCGGCTTCGGCAGTGACAGTCTAGGCGGTAGCGGTGGATATTACGGAGATAGAATGAGTGGAAGAGACGGTAAATGGTAATCTCTTCGCGTTTTTATTCCAACTGAGCCATATTATTAGATTATTATTCTGGTGGGACTTCAAGTGGCTTTAGGGATAATACTAGTCGGCGAGATTTCGAAGAGTATACCGCTGGAGACGACGAGACGGTTTCCCGGAGATCTAATTCTATCTCTCGAAGTACTGCCCTTTCTCGCTCTGCAACAGCCGGCTCCTCTTCACGCACACAGACTGCGTCTACTCCAGCTCATCCACGGGAGACGGAGCCACAAGTTGACCTCCTTGGTGGGTTTGATGAACCACCCGCCAGTACTACATCGTCTGTCACCAACACCACCAATTCCAACAAAGCGTTGCCTTCTTTGGCTGGAATCGATGGTCGGGCCCTTGTATTGACTCTCCCATTCTACGTGCTCACGGCTTGATAGACGACGACTTTGCAGACTTTCAAGCTGCACCTTCTCCATCTTCTCCACCCGCCGCTCGCCCGACTCTGATGGAGATGCTCAATGCTTCCCCCCCAACGAATCGTACCCCAGCACCTACCGTCCAACCGCCGTTGGCGTCACAGACCCAGAGAACAGCCTTTTCACCGTCTCTTAACGCATCGGTGCTGAACCCGCTCCCCTCCGTCACTGACAACAGACAGTCTCAGTCCTTTGCTACCACGATATCCCCTACGCTAGTACAGAACACCCTTCGGACATCGTCACGTCCGCTTTCACCCACTACACCCACATCCATGTCTGTCTCCCGGACATCTATCTCGGCTGCGCCGAACAAAGCACCGACCTCGGGACCCACGTCGAATGCGTCTACCAAAGGTTTGTCTGGATTTGAGGACCTGTGGTCCATGTCTCTGGGCAGCCCGTCTTCTAGCACCACCGTCAAGTCCACAGCCGCTGGGAAATCAATCAAGGATCTCGAAAAGGAGAGAGCACAAGCAGGCATCTGGGCATCTTCTCAAAAGCCAGGCTCCACGACAGGCACTACAACGAGCTTGGGTCTGGGAACTACGTCTGGAAATTTTAGGCCTGCCAAGGCTGGTGAGACGGCGGGCAGTGGTGATGATTTGTTGCTTTGAGACCATCTTAGGATATTATTTTTTTTGAAACACTTTCGGGTTGTTAGAGAGCTAGCCCTGCTTTACCTTTGTAGCCCCACTCTTGACTGGCGTCTTGGAAAAGATTCTTTTCAAACCTGATAATTTAATTGTCCACAATTTCGAAAGAATCACGTCGTGCAAAAGACAGATGGTGATGGGAATGAGTGAGCAAATTAACAGGTACAGATACAATCATCGTTCACTTCAAGAACATCGGCAGTGAAGCAGGAACGTTAGAATAGGAATCCCAACAACACGTGGGTAGAGGTAGGTAGTGGATCTGCACCGAAGAAAAAATTGCCGCAAAACGAAGACAGTGATTGAAAGAAAAAAGAGGAAAACCTAGTGGTACATCTCAAATGCCCGCCATTTGCATCCTAGGTTGTCCTGTAGTTTGATTCGATACTTGTGCCCCTATCGCGCCTGGGACCTGTTGTCCTTGAGCACCTTGGGTGGCTTGATTGAGCACCAGCCCGGGACCCATGACGAATGCTGGAATAGTCTTCTCCTCCAAATCAGCGTACCGCACCGTCATCTCTTTTCGTTCCTTCGTCCAGGATTCAGGATCCCACCATGTGTAGGTACCAGCTTCACCACCTGGGATTTTTGTCGACGGTGCACTGCCACTTTCTTTGGTTATCCAAATCCGGAGGTCCTTGTGGTACCGCCAGTTCCGATTCCACCTATTCAACAGGTGCGTGAGTATTAGTGTTATTACCGGAGCATGTGATGTCAGGGCACAGGAATATACAAACAAGGTTCAAGTCGACTCACAGTTCCTGAGCAGCTATTTCTTGTAGTGCGTCCCTTGGACTCGAGTAAAACATGTAGAATAGCGTCTCGTCGCTGAATGCCCCTGCTTTACTTGGCCCGGGTGGTGGAGGTTGCACGTTATAACAGGAGGGGAGATGGAAGTCCGGTTCTACGCTCCGTGCTGCTGATTGATCGGCCCATGGTGTTATGAATGTCGAGTACAGGTTCCTTCGCATGACACGGTTGACAATTCCCCATTACGCTATAAACCCAGGACTCACCCCTCATAACCCATATCAAGGCCCACCGCACCCAAGTCTGTGCCAACGCTGCTCAAACCACCGTCCGCATCGACGCTCGCATTTTTAATCATTGCTAGCAGCCCTAACAACCCCCATCGATCAGCGGCCGAAATGAGCACTTGCTGAGCAGGCGTTTGTGGGTGGTGGTGAGGTTGGTTCGGGGCTTGTGCAAGGGTGTTATGCAGCTGTGCGTGAGGATGGGGAGGTTGTAGTGGATGACTTCCGTTGGATG
>JBBPKD010000055.1:0-49108 GCA_038089075.1 Singerocomus inundabilis
GTCCATGCACGCTCTGTCCGCAACCCAAAGGACAGTGCTCGCCAAAGGTCAGTCTCGTCACACTTTCTGGTATCGGCTCGCACAGATGCCACATCCGTTATCCAGGTGGTTTCAGAGATATATCCGACATCGTCCTGGCCACTCCCAGCGACATATCTCGTGCATGCAAAATACCCCATTACGAAGCAAATAAGATCATCTCCCTCGTCTGCCGGGAGCATGCTCAACCTCTCCGTCCACTGCACGCGTTCTTACCCGACGCCCATGAGTCCTTCACAACAGGGGACTCCGAACTCGATTCGATCCTCGGAGGTGGGATTACGACTGGCATGGTGTGGGAAGTCGTCGGCGAGAGGTATCGTCGTCACAATCTCGTCCTCCAAGTCTCGAGGTTGAAGTGTCTTGTCTAGTGCTGCCGGGAAAACCCAGTTGGCTCTTCAGCTCTCTCTCCTCGTGCAATTACCCCCAGACCATGGTGGCATGTTAGGCTCCACATGTTACATCACCATCGCCTCCCATCTCCAAACGTCGCGTCTGCAGCAAATTATGGACTCCCATCCCCTCCTCTCCCCCTCGCTCTGTTCCTTCTCCGACGTCCAAACTGTTCAGACCCCTACCATACCCAAGCTCATCCACATCCTGTCCACATTTCTCCCGCAATATATCGACACCAGGTCGAAAAACACATCCTCGAAGCCACTAAGATTGCTCGTCATCGACGCACTCGCAGAACTCTTCCATTCCGCCGGGAAAACTACCGCAAAGACACTTGTTGAACGCTCCCGTCAGATTTCTGAGATATCTTTACACCTACATCGCCTCGCAAACCAATACCGCATCGCCGTGCTTGTCCTGAATGAGGTCATCGATGTTATCGATCGTGGCGAGCCCCTAGGCAGTGATGCGGTAAACTACAGAGACCAATCGAGGTTGTTTGGTCGCGCCGACAGCATTCCCGGCGAAAACCGCAAGGAAGCTGCGTTGGGTCTCGTATGGGCAAACCAAGTGAATGCCCGTATATTCCTCACTCGAACAGGGAGGAGGCGGTATCTCGACGAGAATGAGACACCAAAAAAGAAGTCGGCCCTCGGCAGGGCCCTTACCCCACAGATAGCCATATCTCTGGCGGATGACCAGCCAACGCTGATCCGGCGTCTCTCCGTCGTATTTAGTTCGGTAGCCGCGCCTGCATCGTGCGATTATATCGTGATGGCAGAGGGCATCTCCATCATACCAGGAAGCACCGTCTCACTGGCTGCATCGTATGCCAGAGAGAACCAGCATCAAGGAACAAGCCCAGCTATAGCAGGAAGGAAACAGGACGACATCGCACCACTGGACGCCGGTTATGTTGCTGATAGCCTTACGGCTGAGGGCAGTAGACCATCCACACCCGAAAACGAGCTTGGACCGACCGATGATAACGACGAGTGGGACAGTTTCTGGGCACAAAACTCGTTGCCAGATGACGCATTCACCCAGATAGACCCACCTGATGCATCTCTCTCGATTTGAATGCATGATCTGTATCCGTGATGACATTGGCTTTGTGAAAGAACAAACGGGTGCTACATGAATATTACTTCTAGATCAGGGGTGCTTGACCGATCTTCGGGAACCGGTCCCGCAGAACCAGCTATGGATACGCGATGATAGAGCGCCAGCAAGGTCAGCAGTATAAAGGCACGTCGCCCCACTTTGAATTGTTTCGTGGTCTGGATGACATCTTTACTGGGGGATACGTATAGTTTCCATCCAGGTCATGAGCATAAGCTGCAAAGTACGAGCTAGGCGCCTTTGTAATCGGATACCGAGGGGTCACTTTCACGGCACCAGGAAACTTGTCAATCCACGAGATGATAGAGCCGATCAAAGCTAATACGCACGTTGGTCGTGAGTTTGGGCTTTCAAGGACCACGCGTGCGAGACTCACCGAAGACGAGAGAGAAATACACCATGCCGAGCTGTACGCCTGCAGGGACACAGGGGTTGCGCTCGTTCGCGAAATCGTTACAGAGACCCATGCCATGATCCAGCCGTGCGTGGACTGTCAGTGATACGGCTAGCGCTAGACAGGAGTCAACGTCCAAGTTCCGCACGTACATATTCAACGAGCCCATACCAAAACCAAGCAGCCCGCAGCAGCCAAACATGGTCACGCTCCTCGTGTTATTTGCTTCTTCGTCCTGACTCACGCATTGGTGGCAAAAGCTGATGGCAGGCTGAGCAGGTGCGGGGACACCCCAGAGTGGCAAACTGCTCACCAACCAGTGACAATTAGTAGATTGAGGATACCGAAGCAAATAGTCAGGATCTGAAAGACTAAACGACGTGTGGCATGTTGTACACTGGCGAGCATCTTAGCCGTGAATCATACCTCCTCCTGTCTTTCCATGAAGAGCGACGACGGAGAGTACCGACCAGGTGACGTTAGTGGCAACAATGAAGGCTACGGGCGAAACTGTCAGGGAACGATTGAACGAGTCCTATAAACCCACAGAGAAGGATCGTGCGCGAAAGCGCAAAGGGGAACGGCATGGCGTCACAGACCACCAATGCGATGGAGGGATGCAAAAGTAAACGAAATGCACAGGGGAGAGGGTTGGTACGTGGGTCTGCATTATATAGTCTATGTTATTGAGATGAACAAAGGTGCCTTGTGTGGACCGAGACAGAAAGGGGCACGGCACGTTCCACCTGGCAGTACACGTCCACATGTCATGTACACAGGCAACGCTAAGCACTAGGTGTAATAAACGACCATACAATGTAAATGGTCGAATAGTCATGCAAAGCTCCATATTCTAACATCACCATCATCACTTCCGGAGACAATTTTGTCTTCTCCGAGACCGATGCAAGTCACTGCGCCGCGATGTCCAAACAGGGTAGCCGTACATCTACCTTCTTCGCGGTTCCACACCTAGCAGTCAAAGTATTTGGTGCGGATCGATACGAGGCAAACGGTTCATGCACTAACCTTGATCGTGCGATCGTGGCTCCCACTCACAAGCCTGAGTTTATCGCACGCCACTCCCCAAACGCCCTCGATGTGCCCAAACAATGTCCGCGTCGTCTTACCCGTTTCAACGTCCCACACCTTGATCGTGTTGTCCAGGCTCCCCGATATCAGCACAGGCTTCTTGGTAGGCCTGCCAATCGCACCGATCGTCGGGCTTCTCGCAGTGCGGTTTGCACCCTGCTTATTGTCCACACTCTCGTTCAACATCCTCGCATCATGGGTGATAACAGTGCAGGCGTCAGCAATTAATCCCGTACGATGCTGAACGGCGTCCAAAGAAGAATTCTCGATCGCATGCACGGCGTTGGGTGCGCGCAAATCGTCCTCTTCATCGGGTTCATCATCCACCTCGAGAATTCGTAGACTCTGAACTTGACCGACATGTCCGTTAAACAGACGCACGCATGTTCGTTTCGCGAGATCCCAAAGCCGAATAGTCCCATCGTCGGAGGCAGAGAAGAGCATTTTTCCCGTCTCGATTTTGAGTGTGGACCGACAGGGATCAGGAGGCGAGCTTGCACTCTCACGAGCACCCCATAACCTCACAGAATTTACCCAATCACAGTGTCCGCGAAGAGTGAACGCCTCCCCTGTACAAAAGTTCCATATCTTGACAGTCGTATCGACGCTGCCGCTAGCTAGGATGTTCGCATCAAATTCAAGACACACTACGCCTTCAGTGTGCCCCTCGAGTGTGCGTATGCATTCACCCTTGCGCCAGTTCCACACGCGGATCGTGTGATCCATACTGCCCGTAATCAATTTTGCCTCGTCAAACTGGAGGGCTCGGACGGCCCTCGTGTGACCTCTGAGACAACGGATTTCGGCACCGGTTTCGAGGTTCCATATGCGTATGGTACGATCATAGGAGCCCGTGATAAGGATGGGAAAGGACGGGTGCTGGAGCGTCTCGCTGAATTGGAGGCACATGATGCCATCTGAGTGACCTCGCAGTGTATGGACGAGGCATCGCCCACGCCGCCAATTACGCTCAATGGTAAGGCGTTCACTGTAGACGTCTTTCCAAGGACGAGTCATCGTCTCTGTTTGAGTGTTTGCAGAAGGGATAAGGAGATCGGGGGGCGGGGGACTTGAACCGGGGAACGGTGATATCGAAGCCGAACCGTGAGACGAAAATGGCGCCCTTGGCTGAATGTGTGGATGGTCATCGGACCTTTGACGTTTAATGGGTCTATCTGGACGGGACATGGTGGTTTCCAGCTCCCGCTTCGAAGGGGGAGGGGAGGGAGGGAGTGTCAAGGGGGATACCGAGCTGGGACGGATGTGACGCCTGCGCTCTAGTATGGGCAATCCCCAGCCACATTTGAGGCATTTCTGTCCGATGTGTTGTTGGCAGATTTCGTGCCAGAGAATATCGTCGTCAGCGAGACTGCGCCAGTGTTTGGAGACCTGTGCAGCACGACAGAGAGAGGTAGCATCGAGATGTGCGAGGATCTTGAGGGAGACTTCGCGCGGGAGGACGGTGAAGGGGTCTAGTCTGATGAGGTGGCTGAGTTGCTCTGTGAGAAGGGAGAGCTGGGAGAAGCAACACATCGTGAGGATGCCCCGTAGAACGAGTTCCCTCCTGGGGTGAGAGGAAGAGGAAAAGTTGGCCCATATCGAATTGATGGCCTGTCGCTCTCCCTCGGGGAGGGCATCGAGGGCCTGTGAGGAGGGACAGGTCAGTGGATGTTGGAATGGCGCAGGCAGAGACGAACCTGCTGGAGTTTGAGGTTGGTGCCTTGGTCTGCGATGCGCTGGTGTCGGACACAGAGTTTGCGGGGGGTAGGCAGGGAGCTCTGCGTCTTTGGAATGGTGTTGGGGTGTACCATGGCTAGCCGGACAGGCGAGGGTGATCGGTCTGGCTGAGGCTGTGGAAGCGACGAGGCCAAGCGGGGTGCGGGAAGCGTGTCGCACTGGTACGAGCCCGAGCTGGTTGTTGCAGACATGGTCGACGACGACGACAAGGGGGAACTCGACGCCACCAAATGTCACTGGTCGTGTCCATGTCGCACGCGACATCGCGCCAGTGTTTAGTCACCATGATTGACATTCACGCCATAGCACAGCCACCTTGTCTTGTTCTAACAATACAGCGCGACCCATCCGCACGTCCAGTCGCTCGCAGTTCGATATCATACTATACGCACAAATCAGATAAAACACACACACTCGATGCGTTCGTTTCTGCTGCAGAACCATCAATCCAGCGTGATCCTCAGCTGCTCCAACGGTATCGGCTCGAACGTGTCCAGGTCGATGCCCCGTGAACGCAGTTCGGGTATGCAGTGTGGTGGCACGAGCTGTCGGTTCAGCTCTGGTCGCACAGAGAGTTCTGCTCGCTCCATCATCAGCCACACCTCTTCTTGTGCCAGCAATCCAGCTTACCCTCTCGCGTGAAGTTGAACAGAGGCGGAAACTCTTTCTGGTTGGGCATCCTCGCTCCCTCCCCACGTAACTCGTCAAAGAACGGGTGTACCATCGCTTCCAGTGCACTCAGGCGCGCCCCGGGAGTATATTCAAGGAGCTTTGCAACCAAATCTATCGCCTCAGGTGCAGTGCGTGGTCGAAAGACCTACAAAACACCATCAGACACACCACGTGGCAAAACACGCTCCCACCAACCTTGTTGAACGGATGAGGTTTGATCTGCGGGAACTTGTGTTCCATGTAGTTGGGGTTCATTGTCTTGATCTGTTCTCGGGATGGTGTGCCAAGAACCTTGATAATTTCCACCAGCTGATCGATACCACTCTCACCGGGGAAGAGTGGCTGCCCCAACATCAACTCCGCCATTACACAACCCGTCGACCATATGTCTGTTTGACGGTATGTAAAGCATGCCAGATGCAATCTTGTCCACACTCACCGATATTCGTCGTGTAATTGGTGGCTCCAAAAATGAGCTCTGGTGCGCGATAGTACCGTGAGCAAATGTAACTGACGTTGGGCTCGCCCGCTATGAGAATCTTTGCTGACCCAAAGTCGCACAACTTCAAGACCCCAGTAGCGGGGTTCAAGAGCAAGTTCTGAGGCTTGATGTCACGATGGCAGATGCCAACTGAATGAATGTAAGCCAGGGAACGTAAGAGTTGATACATGTACAGTTTGATTTGGAGGGCGGGCATGGGTTGTTTGAGTTTGGAATAGTGGCGACTTGCGCGATATACAGTTTCAGGTACATATTCGAGCACAAGGTTGAGATAAACCTCATCCTTCTGAAGTGGGGGTGAATTGCTAATGAGATAACATGGCGTGTATGAACCAACTTTTTCTCCGTTGGAGTAAAAAAAAGCTTTGAGGTCGACGACGTTTGGATGAGAGACAAGTCTCATGATTTGTAGCTCGCGGTTCTGTGCAACAGAATCAGTGTGGGTCAGTATGGTATGCACGACACATTGGCCAAAAAGAGGGGGGGGAGTACGAAGAAAAAAGAAAAAAAAAAAAGAGGAAAAAAATATCTGAAACGGAAGGTGTACCTTGAAGCGCTTGTCCTGGAGGACCTTCTTGATGGCGATTTCTTCGGTGTCCTTGGAGTCTGAGAGAAGTTTTGCTTGGAATACGACACCAAAGGAGCCATTTCCGATGACTTTGCAGTTTGTGTAGGCGAGCTCGCGTTGCTCGCTGGTCTTTCCGTCTGAAGCGACGACCTTGACGATCCTATGGGGGTCGTCGATGGCTAGTTGATTTATGAGGAGGTGAGGATCCGATTCCATGGATGTGGAGGGGGAAGTGTGCGAGATGGAGGTAGAAAAAAACGAGTGGGAGATGACGGGAAGAAGAGGGCGGGTAGACCATATTTGGATGTGGAGGGACGGGGGAGGAGAGGGTGGAGGGTGGGGAGAATAGACTCACGTGACAGCTTGACGCCGTTTATTGGAGCGTTGGAGGCCATCTGAGCGGGAACGGAGGATGGCTGGGAGAGGCGGGGGGATGATTGGGATGGATCAGGATGGCAATGTGCGGGGTGGGCGGGGCAAAAGAAACCAAGAAAGGGATGTAGACGCGCGAAAAAGATGGAGACAAGGACAGGTGCTGGCTGTGAGAGACGGGGGACAGGTGGACGGGGCAGGACAGGTGGACGGGCAGGCAGACCAGGCAGCTGGGGCGCACTGACTGATCCCTGTGGTCCTGTGACCCCCCCAAAGATGTACAAATACCTCTTCGTCCATGGCTCTTTTTCCTCCCTCTCTTCTTACCCCCCTTGCCCCGCCTTCACCTCCTCCCTTTTCCTGGTATTGCGTTCTCCCCGCAACCGCAACTTATCGTAGCACAATCCCCGACCTGGATCCGATGCGGCACGCGCTCACCCGACCCGCTTCCATCAAAACACCATCTCCCTCTTGCATTCTTTTTCCCAGCTTCGACACGCGCAGCTCCTGTCCCCACCCACAGGGTCTGCCTCACTATCGTCGTCTCTTCGTTCCGAGTAATATTACTCATGTAATCGCCTTCTGCTTCTCCCTGCCGCTAGGCTAGCTCTGGCGCCGATCCCACGCCCAACTAATTGTCGTCTGTCTATTTCTTCCCTCTTGTCTTGCATGTCCTCGCTCTCGGGCCCTTTTTCTCATTGTTCATGCCGTGATTCATGACCTGCATTGACCTCATTGTCGACATCGCCGTCTGTGACTGTGACATTATCCACCTGTACCGTAAAGACCAGAGATGCCGCGTATGAGATGTCGGTCACCGCGAAAACAGGGTTGCCGGGGAACAGCGTGTCCGTCTGCAATCAGCTCCGTAACGAATCCCCAAAGCAGGCAAGGGGAGCTACCTAACGCCTCCTAACGTGATTGAGCGCTAACGTACCGTTCTGTGCCCCGTGAACTCCTTTGTCTCTGCCACTTGCATACACTGGTTGGCTCGTCTATCAGAGGGAACCCGAGAGACTCGATGGCCGAGAACCTCTCAGAATCGCAGGCCGTCAGTGTACATGGTCACTGACTCGCCTCGAGGGGTATAGCACGCAAGTACCTATAGTCTTGATGGGCTGCAAGGATAGAGGTGCATAAGCCAGCACCTGGACCACAAATGTCGCTGCAAGCTCAATGATACACATACGAGGCGCACTAGCCTTGCCAAGGATAAGACGTCTTAGAAGCTCTGTGGGAAGACCAGTATCGTTATCCACGGTGGGCGGTGAAAAGAGGATCAAGTACGATACCCATGACTCGGCAATGGTGTACCATGAGTCACGTGCAAGATATGTTAGATCGCGCTTATTCATAAAAGGAAAATAGGTTAGCCCGGTTGAACTTGGTTTGCATGAGCGGCTGACTCTTTTGTCTTGTCGTCGTTGTAGCGCGTTCGGTGAGCAGTACTCCGTTTCAACTTCCATTCTTTTTCCCCCAAGTCTGAGACCATTCAAGGCGTCATTCTTTATCCCCGCCATTGCTATGGCACCATTGATCGCGAACTCGAACACTTATACGTCTCGATCGACAAGACCCTCGACACTTTCGTCCAACTCGCGCATGCCTCACGTTTTTGTGGTTCCTCCGGAGGAAGAACAACAGGACAACCCTCCATGGTGCTGCTTCGATGCCGATGAACAACCAGAAAATAGCAATGGTTTCCCTTTAAAACCCGACGTTCGTTTTCTCGACCCTCCCTATCGCTCGCAACCATCTCAGCAGCACGCGCCTGCTCTCATCTCCCGCCGTATCTCCAGTCATAAATTAAGGCTGATCACTCCCTCTGTGAAGAAGCTCGAGAAGAAGCAGCATCCAGAGGCTGTAAAGATAATTGAAAATAACCCATCTCAGGCAAGACAGAGAGACTCAGATATCATTGAGGTAGTAAAGGTGAAACGTGGCAGAGAGACTCTCGTGGATCTGGAGGAGAATGCAAATGTTAAACGTTCCAGAACGCTCAAGATGCGAGCAACGAGAGCTCTCCAGTCGATTAAGAATGTTGGCAAGGGCTCGCACAGGACCCACGTGAAGGAACTCTGGACTTCAAGCGAAAGTATGCCCGGGATTTTCAGGGGAGTGCAGGAGCAGCTTCGTTCACAACAGGACCAGATGGAAGATTGCGTTCCCGCCACTTCTACCAAGAAAGGGTCCCTTTCCCAGAACAGTTTTCGGTCGCTTTCACGGATTTTTCAGCCTGTGAAGCCTTCACGACCAGAGTCTTCATCCGCTGCCTGTGGAACCCCGTCCGTCACACTCGCCGAAACACACAACACCCTCCCATCCGCGAATCCATCATCCTTCTCATATTTCCAGCATAACAGCACGAACCCATCCTTCAACGAGGTCCCGAGGACTCTCATGAATGCGCGGAATAGATCGGCATCCTCGGGCCCTTCCATGAAGAAGAATGCCAAGTTTTCTGTTCGAGAACTCCACCGACTTTTCTCTTTTTATTCATCGTCACCCGATGTCTCGTTATCAGGACCTACCGCAACAACGGGACCTTTCTCGTCAGCTCGTGGTAGTTCAGTGCCATTGACATCTCCTTCCACCTTGACACTTGATTATTCGGATGTTTTCATGAAGGAAGACATATTCGCGGATGCAGACTTAGTTGATCTCGAAAGCGCGGATCGAAGGCCTGCACCACGGTATTCTCAAGCATTCTCCACTCACCACGGTGACGGCCTCTCTACCCCAGGTCGCTTGAACGATCTCAGCGTTGAGATGAGACTCGACTCACTTCACTTTGATGCGTTGTCTTTCGATGCAGAGGACTTTGATGTTTCTATGGAAGGCAACATCCCACGGTAATATTGTATTGTTCTGCCATTCCATCAAGGTCGTTGTTTCCACGGTCCTTCACACAATTGCAGGCATCCTTCGCATAACATTTATATGACTTGAATTCATTCCACTCATCTAATGCCCGTTCCTGGATTACCATCTGAAATCCTATCCCTTCTGCGGAACTGAAAGACCTATCACATTGCAACCTCGATATACGTGCAGGGGACATACTCCAATTGTCCATCACAATGTTCACGTGCTCGCTTTCTGGTATATACACCTATGCTTTCCTCTTCCTCTTGTTTTCCTTGTTGATATTTTGCTCTCAAGTTGACCCCCAAGTGCTCTTCAGTTTTTCACTCGCTACCAGATTTTCATATTTGGATCTATCGGCTGAGCCATTATATCTATATTTTCACTCATGGAATGTATTTAGTACAGCTGGTCAAAACAAGTGATGCTTCGCTAACTGCAATCGCTCGAGCGTGATAGCTGAGAGGTGGCATATTGACGCTGTTTGTAGTTAGTATACTTATTTTTTTTTAAAGTTGATACAAGTGACCCATTTTTTGACTGCGACGGGGCAGTACGCGAGGGTTTCACTCTTGTCCCGTCTACGAGATTCAAGCTTCAAATCTTATCACCTACTCCAATGTCTTCCACGTGCGTTCGCGCGAAGAGGTACCCGGGATATGTGCTGATCGCCTCCGCATCATAGCTTCACGCCGTCCCAGACCGCCGTCGACATGTCCAAAGAAAGGGACTGGCCCCTGCATCTGGGTGGGTTCTAGCACCATCCACCGCACTCCGTGTCACGGCGTCCGATTTCACCCCGCTGCAGGCATGATGGACTGGGATAACACCAAGATTGTCTTCACGAAACGGAGTCTAGTAGAGTTCCTCAAGTAAGTTGGCGCAGCGTCTCGTTGTGGACACATCGCAGCAAGTTCAGCGCTTGAGCCAGATACGCCGGCGTCACCATCGATCCGGGCTTCACCAACGTTCAAAAGCTGCCCCGTAACGCCCTCGTTTAATGGCCTAGGCTCCCCCGTTCCTGACCATGCTTTCAGGATTCGCACAGTTTGGAACCATGACTGAAAACCCTAGCTCGGAGGAGACGAATACCGAAGGTATGAAGGGCAGGACATTCATTGCCGGATCGCTTCAAGCTCTTGACGTAGAAACTACCTCTTCTGCACCACCCACCCACCCAACCGCCGGTGGTGCTACTCAACGACTTCTTGGAGAAGAGTCCCTTGGTGTCACCCCGCCACCGGCGACTAATCCCTCACGGTCAGTATGACGACCCCAAGTATGGCGAAGTTGTGTCTGACACCGAGTCCACAGACGCGTTCGCAGCGTTCCAGGGGGAACGGATAGCATTGGAAATATGTTTTCTGATGACCATACAGAACAATTCGTTCCCACGCGCAGGTGAGCATAATCTTATCCACTGTGTCTCCAGTGACACCCCTGTTGGTCAGGGTGCGACAACGTCCCGGAGGACAAGACAATATCGAAGGAGTAAGTAACCCTCCCAAATGTTGTTGTCGCTGTGATCTCACTCGTTGATGATAGCTTTTCTAACCAGAGTATGGTGACGAAGATAAGAAGTCGTGCTGGTAGCGAGTCTTGTTACAGTTCACAATGGTGCATAGTCGATATTCCCGATAGTGAAATAACAAAACACATGATGGGAAGCCTAGCAGACGGGGTGTACATCGTACCTCTGAGATGCACGCGCACAAACTGATCTTGTGATAGGGCACAAGGAAAGGAAGAAAAAAATTCAGTTATCTGGTAGCGGCGAGGTTCGAACTCGCGCGGACTTACGCCCATTGGGATTCAATTCTCTTAAATCCAACGCCTTAGACCAACTCGGCCACGCTACCGATCACAATGTCGCCCAAATGTAAGGCCAAAAGAGCACACTGTTTGATGCAAATGGGCGAGTAAACTTGGCACGAATGGAAAGCGAGAATTTTCGCTGGAGACTTGGGAAAGCCCAAGCTGAGCCCATGACGACTGTTAGCAATAGCTAGAGAATCCGCATTTGAATGGTCGCTTTCGATGTTGTACTCAAAACGCCAACACGATACACGACACATTGCTAGTAACTCGAGACAAGTAGGGAAAAGCGGAAATACCAAAGGGGGAACACCTGTGCCAGCGCTAGGAAGTAAAATACAAAGGCAAGCAAACGAAGTAGCGGAAGGGTATGTAAGGTGGGTTAAGCGGGAAAGGGGATGGTGTTACGGTTGCTGCCTAATGGTGGTCTATCGAATCGAAGCTTCCATACAACACAGATCATAGCGTCCCAAAAATGTTCATAGTTCAATCCATCCCTCTCCAAACGTATTCTCGCCCGAATAGCTGACGTAGAGGAAGTTATCTTCATCCCTGTAGCAATTTGCAATCAGATTTACTGCAAATCATATCAAGGCAGAACCGACTTGTGCTCCTCGTAAATAGCACTCATAAGGGCAGCAGTCGGCGGAAGAACCTCGTCGACAAAGATGAAGATGGCTTTCTCCGGTGCAAGCTTGATACGCTTGCGGATAACATAAACGAATTGCCCAACAGTCAGATCCTATGAAGGGGTAAAATAGACAGTAATCAGACATCATCGCAGCCAGTGTGCAGCAATAGTACACCTACGGAGGGTACGAGATACTTCTTCTTGTCGATCGTCGGGATATCCGTTCGGTCTGCCTTCTCGCAGATAACCTACATTTGAAGCGACATGTTTGGCTAAGTTCTAGAATCGATATCCTACAAGAGACCAATACTAACGGGGATACGATCAGGATACTTCTGCCTGATACGCTCAGCCTCCTGCTTGCGCTTCTCTGTAAGTTGTCACATGGATGAGTAACGAACTGCAAGACAGGTACATGGCATACCAAAGGGATGCTCATCCTTGAATTTCGACCTCATTGAGAATGGCTGGAACAATTACGGTGCTAAGGAATGTAGCGATGCGAGCTGACGAAAAGTGGGAGTAAAAGCGAGTTGTAGTCGATGTTGAGGATGAAGGTAGGGAGACAACCCAATCGAGTGGCTTTCAAAGCCTCCTGGCTGCCGTGACACGTGACTACAGCGTGACTCAAGCGTGTTGGGGCACAAGACATCTCCGAAAAAGGGAAACAGGCTCGGAGTCAGGCTGCGGCAAGGCAGTACTTGGAAGCGTGCCAGCAGAGCACTACATCCACAATATTGAAACAGCCACGGGTAGACATAGCGATACAAAAGCGTAAATCCCCTGTCCAAGAAGTCGACATCCTAGTTGACTCGGGCCAAGGTTGCAAGAGACAGTATTGGTTAAGTAATACGACTTAAATACCATATGTACTTGGATCCAAATATCAAGTTTCATAGTGCGGATGATATCATCCTTCTGGAGATTCCCTCTCCACTACACGCGAAAGCGCAAACCATCACGACTTTCTTGCATCGCTCCCCATCGCCGCAGCCATGCCCATCGCCATTGCACTCCCCATCTGGCTCCCTGGTCCATCAGAAGGCACAAAAACTGTTTTGTCGCCAAAGGCCTTAATGCGTGAAACCTCGACCCGTCTCATTCCCATTTCTCGCGCGAATTGGTCTACGACATTAGCATCCGCGGTGGCCTTGATCCGGATGGCCTCCGCATCTGCCTCGGCAGTGAGGCGGATGGCTTCGGCCTGCGCGAGAGCTTCGATCTTCGTACGTTCAGCTTGGGCTTTAGCGGCTGCGATAACGCCATAAGCTTCAGAGTCTGCTTGTGTCTTTAGACAACGCCATGTCAGATATACTGTTTCCAAGTGAAATCTCTTGATACCCACATTGCGTGCTTGCGCTTTGATGCGTGCAACCGCCAACGCTCCTTCTTCTTGTTTCACCTTGTTCGAGTTCTCTCTGTCGACATTCTACGACAAAACCAAAGTCAAGAAGATGGCAGGGAACAAAAAGGCGGCTTACGGCGGCTTCCACCTGTGCCTGAAGCGCCCTAGTAGTGAGCTTGTCCATGGTAGATGCAATCTCGCCCTTAAACTGTCTGTCAATGACGGCTGTTGACGGTTTTATGAGTGTTGCGATTACACTAGGACTGAAGACCCACCGAGGTCCTTCAGCACGATACCATATTCTAATGCAGCTTCGTGCATCTCATCCATTGCACGAGTCCGGAGGGCGTCAAGGAAAGCAGATGAAGGGTCTGTTCCATCGTCCAGATTATCTGGCCCAAGTGAACGTTGTTTAACCATTGAACTGTAGTCGACTGGTCGAAAGTTCAGTTGAACCTATGGGACGAACGCGGACGTCACGCACGGTGTGCAACGATTTGCGTCAGAATCGACTGGGTCTTGTCACGAAGCGCGTCATATGGCGTGGAATACCCATGAGTTGTGAGCTCGACCCTACATTAGCACCAGCATATCGGTGAAAGTATGGTTAGATTCACCTTGAGCGGTTCAACCAGCTGCCTGCAAAGGATGAGTAATTTGAAAAGTCAACGAGCGAAACAGAGTAGCACCATTTAAGGTAGATTCGTAGACCGACAGGAACCTGGTCTCTTGTAAAACTGTGCACCATCGTTTAGACATCGATTATAGCCGCCTGCCTGCTGCACTTACATGTCTTTCGTGGGCATCTCAAGCTGGTTCTCCCCAAGAGTGTATAGTCCACGTAAAGTAACATTCGGGTTTGTGATATAGTGTTGCCCAGCGGGAAGTAGCTCAAGGTCGTCACCACGTTGAAGAATAGCACAATTGTTTGCAGGAATGTTTAGGCTGCAAGGATAAATCGTCTCAGTGAAGTGAGCCAATCCCTGTAGTTCGAAGGAGGTCACAAACAAGAGAGCGACGACATATTCTTGATCCTTCCCGGTACCAATGCGGCTTCTCATCTTAACCTCGTGTGTCCTTTCAATACACCCATCAGGTCAAATAGAAAACCTGAACACCAACCAGCTCACCATCCCAGGATGACACCTGTAACATGATCCTTGATGGCTGTTTGCAGGTGTGTCTGATCAACTATGGCGAGTACGTCATATGTACCCTCAACCGCGTACGCGATGAATCCTGAGTTCTTGATGACGAAAATGCGGTTCTATAGTTTCGATGCATATAAGATTACGAGGACGAACAGAATTACGTGTGATGTAAATTAACCTGTGGATCGGATACTACTGCCGCCTGTGGTATGGTCAGTACAGGAGCCGAGTTCGAGATGCTCAGGCTCACCTGGTTCTGGGAAACCTGTACTACGGTCAAACCCTTAAACTCAATGGCGGTATCTGACACTAAAAGACAATGTCAGGTCGTATGATTTGAACGAACTAGTCGACATTTACGTCCTTGCGTCCCACACCATTCTCGCGCCCACCAATTGCGAAGAGGAAAGCCCGGATAGCGGCCTGGCCGCGTCAGAATCTTGGGGAGGCCTCCGTGGTTGATCAGGCCAAGATTCCCTGGAGGGACCTCACGACCAATCCACGAGACGGGATGCTGAGAAAACATAGTGGTCAGGGATCTGAACTGCAGAACGGGAAATCAAGTGTCCACCTTCTTAGATAACAGGTTACTTCTTCCAGTCTAGAAAGTGTCACATGGATTAGAAGGATGTTCGTACAGCGTGCATGGGTTACTGTGGGGCCAACCTGTTGGAGCTGCTTATCCAGTTTCTGTAGAGCAGCAATTATACCGTCTTTTCCAACTGGCACGAAGAACGGTCTGTCGTCGATTGCAAAGTCGGACTTGGAGAAATCATGACCACCGGCAGTTCTGGCTTTGAATACGCCACTGGTGGTCGGTGGGTATGGCTTAGCTGGGAAGTCATCGATGTGTTCTCTTTCCAGCTCTTTCCGGTTAGCAATGGACGCGGGGCCGGCGATGACCGTAGTACCATCTGCAACGCTGAGGGTGTCCATTGCAACGAGCTCGAATGGCTGGGAGTCTGAGTCTTTGTATCTAACCCACTGTCACATGTTTGTCGTTGTATAAATGGCCTCCGGTGTACTGCCACGATGCTAGTCAAGGGGTCATTGACTGGTTACTCGTTATTCATATGCTCATTGCCGAGTGACGCGCATAGCCTCGTCCAAGCCGCGTTCATGCTTGTGTGGCAGACAAGCAGACACCTTTACTGTCGGTGTCACTGCGGCGGCCAGGGACTGGGGCTGTGTTGTCGCATCAGAACACTCGGGAGTTCTACGCTCCGCAAGCATGACAGTCTAGCGCATATTCCACGCAAAAGAATTGACCGCAGTACCGGTCCTTGTCAAAGCAACCGGCCACCGAGACGGCCAAACTCTGGTTAAACGGAAAATATACGCTGACTAAGCTCAAAGTATATCACTCGATCACGTGACCAATAACGTGCCCAAACCGCTTGCTGCTAGGACCTGTGTGTTACTTATCCGCGATGATGCAGTTATTTTGGCTGCTTCTGTTCTTATCGCCATCCGGGGTATTTTCACTATTAGGGAATGTTACTGAAGACCTGCATTGGGGTACCTATCGACCAGGATTATACTTTGGTGTTCGCCCAAGACTTCCCCAGTCCCTCGTGACGGGTCTCATTTGGTTCGGGACACAAAATTACGAGTCATTTGGGAGTGCGTCATCGCCGTCTGTCTGGTGTGTTGTGGCTAATATCACATTACTCAGGGCCACGCCATGCATGCGATCAAGGCGACGGACTTGATAGTTATACGTGGACTGTACTCGACTCTCGTATGGGCGGCATACAGGTTCTCAAAGACAGCCATAACAATGTTGAAATTACAACCGAGTTTCTAAAGGTTCCCGGCGGCCAGCATGGGGGCAGCTGGGCAGCCCGTATCAAAGGGAAACCCATAAATTCAGGTGCGTAATTTGGAGAGTCCACATCAGTAAGCATAATTATGTTCAATGTAGCGTACCCCTCCAGAGTTTCCACGGTCTTCTACTTGGGGCTTGAGGGTCTCGGTGGTGTCGATCTGATCACGGACGAAGATGAGAATGTATGTACAATCAAACCACACCTCAGTACCTCTGCTCATGGCTTCCAGGGCATTGAAGGTCCTATAGAATTTTCAGGTACCACGCCTGACCTAGATGACTTCACTATTCGTATCGTCGATGGTATGCTCTCCTGCAAAAACCACTAATACCTTGGGGTTTATATACTGTTCAGATGTTGGCAATCAAGCCGTGATTTCGGGTCCTCACTCGGAAACTTTTGCACACAGACTGGGCAAATCTCACTTTGTGGGTTTGCGCGTCAATCCAGGGCAAGTCTGGAACGCCAAGGGTTGGTGTCGTTTGTTCATAGAGTATTTCTCTTGACGTTCTGTTCTCCCACAGAATTCATTGCACAAAGTGTCTTGAAACATGCAACCCCTATAGTAGGGCAATATCGTCAGGTAGACCACGCGCCAGATGCATCATTTGTACTCCAGCTGCCCGATGAGACTGTGACAGCAAGCAACCTTTTTGCAGTCCAAAAGTTTTTCGATGGCGAATTCCAATTCGATGTCTTTTTTGACAGCGCAAGTTTGCTCAATAAGCTAGATTGTGTGTGCTTAGGTTGACATATTTCTTGCATGCTGACATCCGTCCTACAGCTGCTGCAATCGATCTCGGCATTCCTATACTTGTCTCGTCGTTTAACGATCGTTTTGAAACACTCTTTCCTACCCCTGACTCATTTGCTGTGTCCAATCACGAGGCCCTCAAGTCTTTTAGCAAGGCGATTACGTCTAATCTGCTCGGAGGGATCGGCTATTTCTATGGATCTTCGGTTGTCGACAAGGGTTTCGCATTCGAATGGGACCAAGAAGACGACTATGACGGAGATGAAACACAAGACAATCAACACGGAGCGAGATTCACTGAGCCTCGGGCACTGTTTACTGCTACACCAAGTCGTAGTTTCTTCCCGAGGGGATTCTATTGGTAACATCTCTTTTTGACTATCGGCGTCCTATGTTCACTCAAACTCGTCTCAAGGGACGAGGGCTTCCACCTACTTCACATTGGGCAGTGGGACAATGACCTTAGTCTCGAGATTCTCAAGGACTGGATCAATCTTATCGATGAGGATGGTTGGGTTGCTCGTGAACAAATTCTCGGTGACGAGGCCCGTAGCCGTGTGCCACCCGAATTCTTAACACAGGTACCCACATTCGCTAATCCACCGACGCTTACTATGGCAGTCACTGCGTTCATCGAGCGTCTTGCAGCGCAAAATAATGGTCCCTCTGCTGCAGATCTCGGCATGGATTATGCGATGGGAGGAGGGCAAGTTCCACTCGTTGGGTCTATCGAGTCCACCCAAAAAGGGAACAAGTATCTTTCATACCGCGAAGGGGTCGACTTCCTGCGTTCGATCTACATTCCCCTGAGGCGTCATTATGACTGGTTCCGCCGGACGCAGCGTGGACAGATTAAGCAATACGGCCGGAAAGCACGTTCGCGCACCGAAGCGTATCGATGGCGTGGACGTTCTGAGACGCATGTTCTCACCAGTGGGATGGATGACTATCCAAGGGCTCCAGCGCATGCTGGCGAGTTGCATCTTGACCTGATTAGCTGGATGGGTTTCTTCACACGAACGATGCGTGGTATAGCAGAATTTATTGGGGAAACCGAAGATGCGGAGAGTTTCAAGGAGATCGAAAGAGCCATCATCGAGAACATTGATGGTATGGTACTCCAAGGTTCTGAAGCATACTGATGGAAATGCCCTCGATCCTAGACCTCCACTGGAACGATGACGCCAAGATGTACTGTGATGTTGGAATCAGTTCAGACGGTATGCATCACTTTTTTGTTCTGCTTTCTTTTCTCTTGACCATATTTAGATGAGTCCGAGCACGTATGTCATAAAGGTTACCTTTCATTATTCCCGTTCATGCTCTCCCTTCTCCCCCCCGACTCTCCTCATCTCCTTCCCATTCTTGACCTTCTCCACGACCCCGATCACCTTTGGTCACCATACGGCATTCGTAGCCTCTCGGCTTCACACCCTGAATTTGGACGCGGTGAGAACTATTGGAAAGGACCTATCTGGATTCAGATGAACTACATGATCTTGAGCTCGCTGTACAAGGTGTGCTCCAGCACATTTAGCATGGGTTTACGCGGAAGCTGACGGATTGGGTGAACAGACTTACGGCGCTGTTGAGGGGCCCT
Organism: Singerocomus inundabilis; assembly: GCA_038089075.1. Classification (NCBI taxonomy): domain Eukaryota; kingdom Fungi; phylum Basidiomycota; class Agaricomycetes; order Boletales; family Boletaceae; genus Singerocomus; species Singerocomus inundabilis. The sequence goes on from JBBPKD010000055.1 coordinate 18,885, forward strand.
ACCAGGAATACGCCAAGCAAATTTATATGGAGCTACGGAGAAACGTTGTGGAGAATGTTTTCAAGGTGCGTAATTGTAGCCATATCGAACGTCATCTTTGCTGACAGTACATCTAGGAATACGAACGAACTGGGTATGTCTGGGAACAGTATGATGCGCTCACAGGTGAGGGAAGAAGAAGGTATGGATTCTGATGTATTTCTTGATGAGCGTTCACGTTGATTGCCAGCCATCCGTTTACTGGCTGGACGTCCCTTGTTACTCTTAGTGAGTTTCACGGCATTTTTCATATGCGCTCTTCTGAAACGTATACAGTCATATCCGAAAAATACTGATGTCCGTGTCTTGGGCGCCATGGATAAATCGCTTAGGAGACAACGCCGTTCTATGGCCCACGACACTTGTATATGGACACCACTTATGTTCGAAAAGGCCATCTGTCACATACATTTCATAGATATCAGATATCCAGCTTCCAATTCCATTGCTGTAGGACATTTTTGTGTCTTGCTGTACGTGCGTTGCGTCAAGAATCCACACAACCGCAGTTCGTTCCCTGCCACCCTTCTAACCTCGTACAGGAGTGTTTGGAAGTGTTGGGTTACCACCAAGGCCGGTTCAACACCTCAGGCTGCTGTCGGACATTTGGTAACCCCACTGATCGCTCGCACGGACATGCAGTGTGGACAGCGCAGTCGATATTTCATGGGCCGTACTGACATTGCATGAACCCACGACGCCTGCAAAGGAAACTTGCATAGGGTGAGTAAAACTTACTAGCCACCGTGACCTTGTCTAGAGCCAGATGCTGTATCGACGACACGAGCCACACAAAAATTCATCCAACAGGATAAAACTGGAGGAGCTTGGCACGACACACAGATACCGACGGACAAACGAACATGTCAGATAGGTGTGGTTAAGACTATCACTGGAGGCACAGCCGATGTGCAGGTTCCTAGACCAAGTCCTCAAGTGTAGCCCACTCGGGTAGCCACGCTGAGGAGCCGGCCAGTGTTCGGATGCCGTGTCTGCCTTGGGGGATTCGCTATTCGCACTGGCAATCGAGAGGCTTGCTGGCGGGTAAGCAAGCGGGACGACTGCCGTTCAACAGCAACGCAGCAAAACTAAAGCAGGGGGGACACTTATCAGTGGCTGGCAAGGACATGCTGCCAGATGGATCTAGTCCTGGACAGGAGGCGTTACGCCGCAAATTTGAATACTCTATCATGCTCATCATTAAAGAGACAATAGACAGCTGCGTTTTTTTCTTGTTCTGTGTATGAGGCGGACATACCCCTGAATTAACCCACTTGCATGGCATCTTCCTGTGGCTCTACCTGTCCCTCGCCCCTACTCAAGCCCCTGACTCCAAAATAGATGCAACGCACGTTCAACGTCCGCATGTTGACTAGCACTAGCGTTCCGGTCTCGGCAAAGCTCGGCAACAGAACCAGTCTACACTGCCTCGACGTTTCCTTTTTGCCATCTAGCGAGCCAACCAGCGTCGTGGCAAATTCAGACATGCCCCCAACGATGTAGATGTCTGGTGTTGTATCGAGGACAAATGGATCTCGCTCGCGATACGGATGGCACCATAATGTGTCTGGTGCTGTAGGAGCAATGTGTCGCCACTTGAGAGTTAACTCCGCAATAGATACGAGCGTGAAAGGGGGTGTGGGGAAATACTTGAACAAATCGAGTACGGGTTGACCAGACGTCACCAGCACATTTCGGGTCACCTGAGGCCTGCTGACACCTGAAGCCGGTGGAGCGGATGCTTTGAGAGACGGTTCTTGAAGGTTTGAGCCGCATTGGATCCGGAGCCAAACAGGATTCGTCTCACGATGAAACGTCTGAAAGTCTGTCACTCCAGTGAACATGGCACGTGGAAAGGGTTGCTGGGGTAAAATTGCTCCCGAAGGATCGTCTGGTCCTGGTAGGATGTGTATGGGGAGAGCAGATGCAAGGTCCTGGAGATGTGCAGAGAGTATTGAACTTGGATGCGGCGAGAGATCCCACGGTGACGATGTGCTTGACTTTTTCTGTTTTCCAGAGCGTCAGGTACGTGCGCAACTTGAGGAAGCGACTTACTGGCATCTTGTCGTCTTCTTCGATGCCGTTTTCGATGTCGGCTACCGGCACCAGTGAGTTTCCTGCTACGATGAGACGCGTGATTTGTGACGCGATTGTCTGGTCGTCGTGCCCACCCACCTCTCCGGATAGGAATTCGACCAACATTTGGATCTGTGCGTCTGCCTGTGATTCTGCTCCGATAGATAAACCAGACACGACAGCTAGGTACTCGTCTGGACCGCTGTCCAACGCGAGGATGAGGAGGAGAAAGAGAGTGTTGAGAAAGTGGCTTGCCTGTCCGTGTCCATGGTATCATCGCCAATGTGGTGCTGCTCTGCGAATGGTGCAAGACCGGCGCAGCACGTGTCGATGACTTCGAATTCTCCACCGGGTGTCTCCATTCCAAGGGCAGCGATGATGACGCCGGTGACGAGACGTGTCGAAGTCAGTTTGTGGCCTACGAGCTTGATACGCCCTGACTCGTCTTCGAGCATGACGCTGTCTTGGTCAGAGTAGAATTTCTCTTTGAATTGTGGTGGAGGGAGCGAGTGCTTTGGCAGAATGAGCAAACTGACAGGTAAAGCTCAGACGGAGTGCACTGACATCTCGACCCAGGTCTTCCAAGACGTTTGGTTTGAGCGGCATGTCCATATAGACTGTGCCTAGTATCCAGCAGAGCTGCGACTTGGCGACGTCGAGTACTCTTGGGACGTACACGGGGTCTCCTGGCGTGTTTGTGAGCATAGACGGTGCGTGACAGCGAGGGACCTGCCGTCGAGGTCTTTCCACCGTGCGTGTGCGCGTTCCAGGACGGGTTTCTTCAACATGGCCAGTCGAGTGAAGTAAATGTTGGAGTACTGATGCTTGTAGGAGCGACTTTTGGCATCGATGGCAAAGGAGGGGGAGTGGGTCGTTTGGGATACCAGCGCACTCGCGCAACGCATTGGAGATGAAGAGATGACCACAAATAGACCTCTCAGGCACTCCTCGACCGTATATAAACTCAACGGCCTCGACGGGCTCTCCTTATCGCCATGCCTCTTGCAAAGGTACCCTCCTCCTCCTCTTCTCCTTTCCTACACTCATCTTTCCCATCTAGCACGTCAATCCAGAGCGACTCATTCGTCAGTCAAAGGTATCTCTCTTCTTGCTTCCTCATCGCGCTCATCGTCATCTCCATCAGGACAAAAGGTCCCGCTCCTTTATCAGCGCAGAGACCGCCAACACGGTCTCTCACCCCTACGGCGCTCGCTATGGGACAGACCCTCTTCCAAAGTACCACCTGCCCATGAAGGGGACGGCCGGAGAGACCGCATACCAACTCATTCACGATGAACTAAGCACCGATGGTCATCCAACCCTCAAGTCAGCATCTCAGTCTCCGATCCTTTTGATCTCCTCATCCCCTTTGCAGCCTCGCCTCGTTCGTGCAGACTTGGATGCCCGAGCCTGCCAACAAGCTCATGTTGGAGAACATGTCCAAGAACTTGATCGATCAGGACGAATATCCTGCAACGCGTAAGTACCAACTCGATCTTTACTTCTAGTCCTCATCCATCGTCGTCAGAGCTCATCCACACACGGTGCATTTCCATCCTCGCCGATCTGTGGCATGCTCCTGCTGCCAAAGAAGCCATCGGTACAGCCACTACAGGCTCCTCTGAAGCCATCCAGCTCGGCGGTCTTGCCATGAAACGCATCTGGCAGGAACGTCGCAAGGCCGCCGGAAAATCTATTCATGAACCGGGTCCAAACATCGTCATGGGCGCAAACGCCCAGGTCGCTCTCGAGAAATTCGCTCGCTACTTTGAAGTCGAATGTCGGCTCGTTCCCGTCAGCGAACAGAGCAAATACAGGTTGGATCCCAAGAGAGCAATGGAATTCGTCGACGAAAACACTATCGGTGTATACGTCATCCTCGGAAGTACCTACACTGGCCATTACGAACCAGTTAAAGAAATGTCAGACCTCCTGGACGAATACGAGAAACAGACCGGTCACAACGTCCCTATCCATGGTGCGCTCACCTGTCAGATCCTACTTGCTCGTAATGACAAGCTGTCACGCAGTCGATGGTGCATCTGGTGCATTTGTTGCCCCATTCGTTCACTCAAACCTTTTGTGGGATTTCAAGCTTCCTCGCGTCGTCTCCATCAACACCTCTGGTCACAAGTTCGGTCTCGCCTATGTCGGTGTCGGCTGGGTCGTCTGGCGATCAAAGGAGTACCTCCCAAAGGACCTCATCTTTGAGCTCCACTACCTCGGATCCGTCGAATATTCATTCTCACTCAACTTTTCTCGACCCGCAGCTCCCATTATCGCTCAGTACTTCAACTTCCTGCATCTTGGCTTCGAGGGTTTTCGCGCAGTTACTCTCGACAGCCTGAAAAATGCACGACTTCTCAGTCGCACACTGGAGCGCACAGGATGGTACACCGTACTGAGCGACATCCATAGGTTTAAATCGCGATCTTCCACTCACGAAGAAGATCCAGAGGTGTGCTTCAAATCACCCCATGACTCCCATATTTAAACAATTCCATCAGAGTTACATCGAAGGACTCCCTGTGGTGTCCTTCCGCTTCTCGGACAGTTTCAAGGAACAGTATCCTGAGATTGAGCAGAGATGGATCCAAGTTTTACTGCGAGCCAAGGGGTGGATTGTACCTAATTATGAACTTCCCCCGGACTTGGAGACCGTCCAGATCTTGCGGGTGGTCGTTAGGGAAACGACCACAGAGGCGGCAAGTTTTTTTTTTCGGGGCGGTTTCTATACCCCCGCCCTGGGACAATACTTACTATTTGCGATAGCTCATCGATCGTCTTGTCATCGATATCGTGAGTGTGCTTGCGGAACAAAACGGGCGTTACTGATGCGAAACTCGTAGGTCGAGTTGACTGAGGACCTCATCGACCGTGCTTCGTCGTCGCATGCGCTCAATCTCTTGGGTAATGGGGTACATGGCAGGACCAACATCGGTCGGTTGGATGAAGGCTCTGGATCACAGTCTTCGGGCACATATGCTAAACCATGCTAGATGGTGTAACAAGATAGGTAAGGATATCGAATGTCAACCCGCCAGATAGGTCGCGGAGACGTGTAGCCAGCTGTACAGTATAAATAGCGTTGAAATAAAAGCCTTGTCGGTTCATTGGCTATTGCAAGCACGTGACTTTGAGACTGACACTCACGCCCATGCGACGAGACCCGAGTCGACGCCTTCAAGCAGTAGCCAAGTAACATGGGAGGACCAAACTTGGAGGTATTCAGGTTTGGGCTATATCTCTTTGTGCCAGTCTTTGCTCTGTTGCACTTTGGTGACCCTCAATGGTACCACGACAATGTCCTTCCGGTACGTCTCCAATGGACTCACGTCCACGACTGACTGGTAACCTATTGTCTTTTCTATCTGTAGTACAAGGAACGTCTGTTCCCTCGTGTCGACGAAAGTAACCGTGTACGTGTGACCGGGTCTTGTACAATCATGTCTCATGTACGTCTACCAGCGTCTCCTAACCGATCAGGAGGCCATCCGCAATGAGTTGGCACGGATCAAAGCAGAAAAGCTTGCAAGGAAGATGCAACGAGAGAAAGAGGCTCTAGAACAAGCTCCACCCACCCAGCCCGTACAAGGGTGGCTCAAATCGTGGTGGTGAAACAACCTCGTTCAACAGATTCGACATCGTCCTACCCGTCAGACATCGATGGCCGACTAGGCTAGTAACCTGTAACACCGTTTCTAACACAACCGCCTTTCATACACCCCCATCTACCCTGCATTATTACTTTTGAATGGTCATTTCAGTCCCGTTGCAGACAACCTTCCAATCTCTTTCGACCTCTGCAGCTCGGTCCAGGATTTGGGTGTATTCTGCGAGTTCTTCATATGTAACTTTTACTCCACCGCAAATAACGAAGACAACTTTCTTTTCTTGTCTTTCTTCGGCAGAAAGTTCTGACATTGGGTCCAGGATACGCCAGAATAACTCTTGGCTGTATGCAGGCGCTATGGTTGTTGAACAGGCGAGCTCAAGCAGAAATTTGTGTTCATCTGCATCAGCCGGTGAGAGTGGGTTCAAGTGATTGCCCAGATGATGATTCACCTGCAAATCCTTGCGCTGCAAACATGGCTAGTTCGTCAGGTATACATACAGAGTTTACTTTGCCAGCGTGGTTCAATGCCATATGCACCACTCCAGGGGCGGGTGAAGTCGCCCCTAATGAGGCAGCGCGTGAGGTCAACGCATGCATATAAGGAACCGCAACTTGGTACTCCTCGCTTATCCGTACGGTATAAGGTGTGTCAGGGGGGATATTGGTCGGAAGGATCGGTGTTTCTGAGTTGAACCTTTGTGTATTGAGCGAAATGGCATGGTAGAAGCAATTGGACCCATGAGTCTCTAAAGCGACGATGGGAACTGCAAACCCAATTGACTCTCTGTACCATGGATTGATTGGTTCGCAGGTGACGAACCGCTTTCCCATTCGACCATTCGGCATCCAAGGAGTATGCCCCCGATCAGGCCGCCACCGCCGACCGAACAGAATATCGCATCCGGCGGGTGGTGCAACTGGGATTTCATCTCTTTCACCATTGAGGAGTGGCCTTTCCAAAGAACTGGGTCGTCATACGAAGAAATTACGACGCTAGAGGTGGAAATGGTCTAGTCAGAGGACGTGACTCTCCTGATGGATCACTGAGCGCTAACGCACGCATTAGGATCTTTTTCGGCAGCCAGGTACATGGACGCCAACGTGTCGGAGTAGATTTGACCGGTCAAGGCTACGCTTGCGCCTTGCTTTCGAAGCATGTCTTGTGTGTCCTTGGCTACAACGACTGGGAGATAGACAGTACATCTGACTCCAAGAGTCCGCGCAGCGACTGCGGCAGCGAGGCCAGCATTGCCTGCTGACGCAATGAAAACATGCAAGGCAGGACCATACCGAGCTTTGGACTCTTGGAGTCGAAGTGAGATTCCTCGGTACTTGAACGACTGAGACGGCTGGAGGTTCTGCGAAAATTTTCAATTCAGCCCGGTTTTCATAAAGGTGAAGCTCCACCGAACGTCATGTAGGTCGAGTACCACATTGCGTTGTTCCTCACCTCCAGTTTCAGATAAGCCGAGCAACCCACACGATCGGATATGTGGCTCGAGTAGATCAAGGGCGTTTCTATCCAAGAACCGGTCGGTGGAATAGTCTCAGCGCTCATGCCGCAGCTACACGATCGAGTATCTTTTCTCCAAGTCCAAGTGCCACGTCAAATGATTGTCTTCGTCGAGTCACTGGCAGCCGGCACTGCCGGGCCGGGAATGGTCCATTCTTCGGTCCGTTCTGTGTCAAGCTGAAACATATCACCAGGTCATAAGGATGCCCTCGAACTGCCCAGCGTCGTGACCGTCGTAAGCTCTGGATTCATCCCCGATGAAGTTCAACGACGGCTTTTGGTTGCTCAAACATGGTGTCAAAGCGTACTATGGTCTACAGGTCACGCAGCTAAAGACCGCATCAGACTCGGATGGCGTCTCCCTCCAGGTAGCCACTCGACCCATCAGACACAGGGGAGATACTCTCGCAGGTGCGTTATCTTCACTGAAACCAGAGAACAGGGAGGAGATGCCTTTCCATATTCCACGCAGGTCCGGTGTTGAACATCAAGGTTTACTCACCAACCCAGGGCGTTATTGGTGTCCGAATTGATCACTTCAAGCATAGCGAAGGGTTGCCCGTCATTCCACTGTTTCCCGATCTTCCACCAGTCCAGGACGTCTCGTTATCCAGGTCAGATAACGCTACGATCCTCTCGACGGCTGGGCTTACCGCCGAGATCACGGAAAATCCGTACACCATCACGTTCAAGGACTCGCGTCGGACTCTGACTGCCGCGGGCTTCAAGCATCAGGGAGTATTCGATGTTCCATACAAATGGACAATCGGGACCGCTTCGAACAGTTCTTGCCTGGCACTCGATCCAAGCTCAAATCCTCACCCGGTACATCCACCTGAAACCGTTCGCTACATTCATTCCGAGCTCAATATTTCTCCGGGTGAGCTTATCTATGGCTTCGGTGAACAGTTCGGGGCATTTGTCAAAAATGGTTCGAGCCGCTTTTCTGTGTCTAAGTCTCGCACTCAACTGGAATAGGCCAAGTTGTTAGTGTGTGGAACAGAGACGGTGGCACCTCAACGGAACAAGCTTATAAATGCATCCCATTCTACATCACTAACCGGAATTACGGTGTGTTTGTCAACCATCCTGGCGAGGTTGAAGTAGAAGTGGGCAGCGAGAAGGTAAGCAGAGTTGGCGTCAGCGTCGCTGCAGAATCTTTGGAGTACTTCATCATCTATGGCGAGAAACCTTTGGATGTCAGTTCTTCTGAGAGACTTGTCTACATTTTCTTCAAGCTAATGACGTGTCTAGATCCTCGAGCGATACACTCGCATGACTGGGCGACCTGCGTAAGCAGACTTCTAGTGATGTTTAGTCCATATAATTAAGCCTCCCCGCTGTAGGCTGCTCCCATCTTGGACCTTCGGTCTTTGGTTGTCCACATCGTTCTTAACATCATACTCTAGCGAGACTGTGGCAGGCTTCCTGCAGGGTATGCAAGATCGCAACTGCCCTGTCCGTGTTTTCCACCTGGATTGCTTTTGGATGAAACAATACGAGTGGTAAGTCCTGGCATCCTGGCACCCCAAGACATATCAATCTCGTTCCAGGTGTTCCTTCACGTTTGATCCAGATAACTTCCCTAACCCTGAAGCATACATTTCTGACATCAAACGGAAGTTCAATGTTAAGATTTGCGTGTGGAGTGAGTGTCAGGTTCTGCTTACACCATTCCAACAACTGATCGTCTGTTAGTCAACCCGTACATCTCCCAATTTTCTCCGATATTCGAAGAGGGTGTAAAGGGAGGTTACTTCGTTAAAAGGACAGATGGGAGTCCCTGGCAGTGGGACCTCTGGCAGCCTGGGCTCGCAATCCTAGATGTCACAAATCCGGAAGCATGCCAATGGTACACCAAAAAGCTCTCGGCTCTACTTGATCTTGGCGTAGACACGTTCAAGGTTCACTTCAATTCTCTCTCCTCGAATTCATAGACTAACTTCTACTTCAGACGGATTTCGGAGAACGCATTCCACACGCCAACGTTAAATATTATGATGGCTCTGATCCAATGAGGATGCACAATACATACGCAGTTGCATACAACGAGCTAGTATTTAAGATACTAGAGGACAGATTCGGGAAAGGCGAGGCCGTGGTGTTTGCCAGAGCTTCAGCGGCTGGTGGTCAAAGGTATTACGAATGGCGTGTCTGACGTCTGCAGAACATTGACACCTTCTGACAGGTTCCCTGTGGTATGCTGTCGTGACGCTCCCTTGTTTAACAAGATACTCACTTTCCCGCCAGCATTGGGGCGGTGATTGTGAATCTACATTTGAGGCCATGGCCGAGGCTTTACGCGGAGCGTTGAGTTTGACTGTATCTGGCTTTGGCTTCGCGTCTCATGACATCGGGGGATTCGAGGTAGGCGATTCGAAGTCATGAATAGCATGACGCTTCATTATTGCTTCTAGGGACACCCGCCACCAGAGATCTATCAACGTTGGGTAGCCTTTGGACTCTTTTCTTCTCATTCGAGATTACACGGATCATCTTCCTACCGCGTTCCCTGGCAGTACGGTGAAGACGCCGCGCAGAGTATGTCGAAGCTGCTCGATGCCAAGCATCGTCTCATGCCGTATATCTACGCCCACGTGAGTTGCTTATGATCACCACGGTGGTTCACGCTTTACAAACGCTTCTATCAGGCCGTCAATGCGCATATTCATGGGCATCCATTACCGCGCGCCATGTTCCTCGAGTTCCTAGAGGATAGGAACACACATTATCTTGACCGCCAATATATGCTTGGGCCTTCACTGCTCGTCGCTCCCGTGCTTGTGCCCCAAGAGGAGGAAACAGAATATTACATCCCTGCTGGCCGTTGGACTTCATTCTTCAATCCACAGCGCACTATTCTTGGCCCTGTATGGGTTCACGAGAAGGTTCCACTTGATACGATACCGGTTTGGATCAGGCCAAATAGTGTGCTATGCGTGGGTACGGCAGAAAAGGGTCGGCCCGACTATGCGCTTAACCGGGATGTCGAGATCCATCTTTACGAGTACGAGGAAGGGACCGAGTCCACTGTCGTGCTCTCCCCTACCAGTGGAACGGTTGTAGACGGTATCCATGTCACAAGGCGGTCAGATGGCATTACAGTACGCGTCCTCGACTCCACCACCACTATCTCTTCCGTGGTTTTGCATGGCAAGTATCCAGCGATCCAGCGCTTGGTTGGTGGAACGACGCTTGATAGTGCCACCGGTGTCGAAGTGTATGAGGGTCAGAGAGAGGTCATGATTGAATTTTGACGCAGAAGTGTGTCTGGTTAGTACAATCCGGAGGTGTACTTGAATCAACCCCTGTGAGAATAAACATACTGTATCGGGTGGCGGACCTCCACGTTGCGTTACATTCTCAGCTTTGACCGTTCCTCCATGTTTGCTGGCCTTCCTCGGAAACTCACCGCGCCTTTGGGACTTTTGTCGGACGAAGCCAAACTGGCATTTCGTAGTCGTCCCGAGGGAATCTCCAAACTAATATCCACTAGGGTCCGTGTTGTCTACCACTAGTGAAGCTTATGACGTGTTAACCATACTCGACGCTGCTTCATAGAACATTGCTGAGAACGATAGCTACTGGGATCAGGTTTGTCATTCTCTCATCCATCCTGCCCCCATGCTTCACTCTCGACATGTACAGTACTTTGTTTTGTTCGACACACCTTCAGATGTGTTCTCACTTATCTTGCCGCATGACAGTACGTGGACACTGTACATTCTGACCGGCATAATACTCAAATCATAGTTAGTTCGCCGTGCGATGCTGGATGCGCCCGAAAACGTCGCTACCCTGATACGCGTTGTCACATCACGGTTATTTAATCTGGTTTCTGACCACACGTTTCCCTCCACGATCGGTGTCTCTGTAGCCTCGTATGCAACTTCCTTCATCAAGTCTGCTACGACAGAACGAAATACCACGAAAGAGGTTTTGAATGCTATCCGTGTCCTCCAGCGAGTACTTCCCGTCATCTTCGAAGTCGAGGGTGAATCGAATGCGTTCGAGCTGGAAGTACTGTGGAAAAAAATAGAAGCGGACAGCGAGGATCAACTGCACGCTGATGAAGCACCCCAGTTCGTGATCGAGGATGACGACGACGAGGAAAGCGAACATGACAGTGCGAACAGGCCGACCTTCCAAGATTCAGGATCTAATCCGAAGCCGGAGAAAATAATTCTACCATCTCTCGGCGAAAAGCTGTTTAGTTGTATTAACGACCTTTTATTTTGTTGTGGGTTTACCCTGCCTACCAAAATACAAGTCGACCATTACAAGATCAACTATGTCATTTGGTGCGCTCGTCGAGTTGCTGCAATCGATCAGCCTGTAACAATTCAATCGTAGGGAAAAAGGCGTCGGCACCACCACTGATCCAGGTCCAAGTGCCCAATACGATTCAAACAAGACTGAAGTTTTGCGCCTGTTTCTCGTGCTGTTATCGCGTCAAATGTATGTTTCTCCTGGGTCATTATTCAGTAAACCATCTTTCTACACTCTTCACGTGGTACGAAAGACTCCTCGCCGGGATGTATTGACACTGTTGTGCTCCTTGCTCAACACTGCCGTAAATTCTTCGAAGACGACGAATGTCACTATCGCAAGCATGGCGGGCAAAGTTCCGTATAATCACCTTGTATTTAAAGGGGAGGATCCCAGGACTGCTCTCGTGGGCATGTGTCTGCAGGTTCTTTGTGTTCTGCTTGACTTTCAGGGTGGCCCCGCGCGCGACGCTTCAACGGGAATCGGAGAGACCATGACTTCTGCACCGACAAGTAAAACCAATGCATTTCGGTATTTCTTGGCGAAGTTGGCAAGTCACTGTTCATCAGCATGTGGAAGGTAGGCTAACTCTCATTAAGCATCGTACGCAAGACTTTGCATTTGTATTGGAGGGCATTACAAACATCTTGGAGCAACAGCTCGCCGTCACGAACAACTTACTTCCAGGTTCTAGAAAATCTGTACCGTACCTGCCGGAGACTGGTACGTGATTTGTTCGGTCATGAGTGTGGCCGAATTCTCACTGCTCTTAGTCATCCTGTTCTGGAAAATGATTGAATTGAACAAGGTGAGCTTTGCGTCGTCCTCAACTTTCACTCTTGCGCGCGCTCATTCCACCGCTGAATAGAAATTCCGTGCATACCTTTTGGACTCCGATAAAGCTACAGACGTGTTGGTGTACCTTTTGTGCTATGGTCTAGATATTAAAGACAAGCCTCGTACGTCTCTGAAAAAGTCGTCGTTGCTTTGAACTCGTGTTTACTAGTTGTCTAGAGCAACATGGTTTCTGTCGTGCACTGACTTATATTATTCAGACCATGTCAGCCGAACCTGCGTTTGGTAGTAAGCTCTCGAATCCTATCAGAGCACCCATACCTACGAAATGGGCAACTCCTGGGACAGCTGCCGATTTCATGATTACGGTGGGTCATGTCAAACCGTCGAAGATTTATCATAGACATTAAAAGCGACTTAGGCAATATATTCGATGATAGCTACAACTTCTGGAACGCTCACTTCGTTATATCCTGCTCTTATCATTGCTTTGTCTAATGCTGCACCGTACTTTAAGAACCTTTCGGTTGTCTCATCGACAAGGCTCATTCAGATGTTCAAGTCATTTTCAAACCCGCGCTTTCTCCTTTCTGATGAGAGTCACCCTAGGCTGCTCTTTTTTATGTGAGTACCCCATTGATCTCACTAGGTTTGTTCACGAATGACTTTAGGCTCGAGGTATTTAACTCGGTAATATTTCATCACTTGTCCGACAACCCCAATCTATTGTATGGGATCCTTACTGCACACAAAATATTCCAAGAACTTGGCACCTTCACTCTGGCTCGAGCACTGCGCGAGATCAAGCGTGCCGAACTTGCCAAAGAGGAACAAACAGAGCACGACAGGAAGGGGCCTAATCGCCCAGAGGACGACCTCGAGAGTGGAGACCCGCATGCCGAAAAAGCTCGCTTGTTACAGCAACAGGATGCGACTCTTGATCGGGAAGCAGAGTCGTCACACGATCCAAATGTAGCAGATGAGGAAGGTCCCACCGTCTCACATCCGGTTGCTTCGCCAAGCTCTGAGAAAGTCAGGGGGAAAATGAGAGAAAGGTCGCTGTCACTAGACGCAAATAATAGCACTGAGAGAATCGCAAGTGCCGGGATCGGACGGAACGGTTTTGTCCCCACTCAGGAATGGGTGAGTGTCTCTGTGCGGTGACACGCAATGGGTGCTAAATACGTCTGCCAGATCACCTCCTGGCAACAAGGGCAAGCGCTTCCCTTTGTAGTTGCTTCCCAAGCTCACGCCTGGACAGCCTTCCACTTGACACTGTGATGCTGGTCATTTCGGAACTTTTACCCAAGATCCAGGATCTACAAGCTGGTCGTCAGAAGGCTAATACTGCTAGTGTGATCACCGATTTCCTGCGAAGCGTGACACTCGTGGGTGTCCTTCCACCGAAACCCCATCTGTACTCCCGGAGGTTTATGGTTAGTGTGTCACTTCACGTTATTTATACGCCACTCAATGTTTCATCAGTGGTCAGACGCTTCTATCGTCTGGCTGACCTCGTTGATCTGGGGAGAAGTCTACGTCATTGGCATGTCACCTCTGGGAATTTGGAACTCTACCAACGTTCGCTTGTTCCACGTCAAACACACACAGATCCAACAACGTCAGATTACAGAGACAGTCTCGAGCGTCGTTGGCGGACTGTTCTCTCCTGCCAGGCAAAGGTCGGATCATGTATAGGACGACACGGAGTACGATTATAGTGTTTTCTATATACTTCAGGGTCTGTAAATCTTTCGTTGTATACTTTACATGGAGCACGGAACATTTGTTTCAGTTGCGTCAATTACCATCCATCGCGACAACAATATATGAGGATCTAGGCAAAAGCCAAAAACCGCCTACTAAATATGTGCCGAGCACCTAGGACGAATCCGAGACCGCCCAGAGACATGGCACCCGCATAGTACATCGCAGGCAGGTATGCTGCCCGACCTGCGTCACTGCCGCCGTAAGATTCGAAGATCCAGCCAGCTATGGGCGCACCCTGTTGGAGGGATTAGTCAGACAACAAACCTACGCATCTACACGATATTTACCATCATGTATCCGAATGACCAAGAAGTGACCACCATTGCAAACGCGCCCCTGACATTTGGACTTGAAGCATAGACGTGCGTTACGACAGTAGGCATAGTGGCAAAAAAGCCACCGTTTCCACAACCACTAATGAGAACGAACACAATGAACGGTGCAAGGGAGTCAGATACTGGCCAAACCACGAGCATGCTGATGCCGCTCAGAATGATGGCAATGCATAGACTGGTGAGAGGACCGACAACATCACAGAAGTGGCCCAATCCGACACGGCCAACGGCGGAAGAGATATTGAACAGAGCAAGAAGCACCGAACCCAGTCTCCCTGAGATATTGAGTGATGACGCGTACATCGGTATGAAGAACGGAGGAACAAGTAATGGAAATGTCGCGATGCCAGAGCCAATGAATAACAAGACAAATTTGAGATCCTTGAATAATGACCTGAGAAACGTTAAATCCAAGAGAATCTCAATGCGGAAAAATGACAGTACCACTGAATCCTGGCAGTTGTGTAGGTGTGGCGCTCCCTCAATAACATAGCAGCTGGTACAGTGATGACGAGGGTGACCAATCCCATAATTCGAAATGTCCATAAAACACCGAGTTTGTCGACAAGGAACTGCATGACGATGCTTTGCATGCAACCGCCGAGACCACCGCCCGCAAAGACCAAACCATTGGCGAGGCCTCGTCTTCGCTTGAACCACTGTGAAGGAAGTGTCCCGCAAGCCTGACAAATGTCTACTTCACAGAAATGAATCAAAAGAAATTGATACGTACTAAGAAACACAAGCTATTTCCCAGACCAACGACGACCCCGTTAGTAAAGAAGAGTCCACCGATATTTCCTGCACTGAGGCTATTCAGGATTTGGCCAATCCCGAGTAGGAGACAGCCTAGCACAGCCGTGCTTCGAGTGCCAAGCCAGTAAAGTACTCGTGAGTTGGGCACGGCACCCAATGCGACCCAAGACACGGCTAAGGAACCGACAAAGGCGAGCGTGGAGTCTTGTGCAACCTTTTCGTTTGCAAGGGCAGCTTGCAAAACGCCCCACGAGTAAAATCCGCCGACATAGAACGCCCTGGAACCAGGCAAAATGGTTGAGTATGATCTAAATTGCGGAACGAGCCCATACGAGATGAGACTACAAGCAGAGACGACTACCCAGCCATATCCTCCATCAGGCACATCGTCAACAGGTGGAGCAAGTACAGATATTTCGCAGTCAAGGGAAGAGGAATCATCGTTGGCCTTGCTCTCACCGGTCTGGACAGACGGGGTAGGTAGATTTAGATTTATGGGGGGTGGTTGAACCAAAGTTTCCATTGCTTGCGGTGTGAGCGACAGAGGAGGAGGCATGTCATGAATAGCATTGTTCAAGGTTAAATACCACTCCTATCGAGGTCCGATGTCATGCACAGCGGAGAAGGGAACGCCATTCCGGGCCATCTTTGGCTAAAGGCTACTCCGACCAGGGTTCAATGAAGTTGTCAAGGGATCCCTCCATCAGGCATGAGGACAGCGGCAGGGATCGGGTTATATGAGGAATGTTTCGATCTAGGCAAGTCTGACAGTTGCGTCCCGGGGATGAATCAGTCGTCTGTATGGAGTTCTTTCCATACTTGTTCGATTCTGACCCGTTGCTCTTTGGCGGCAGCACGGTTACGGCTCGCGCGGTCACGACTCTGCGCAAGACGTCAAGATAACCCGGATGGCGTGGCTTGCGCGCTCACCTCCTTACGGAGACACTGAATGAGGACAGATTTCTGTTCGTTGCAGCCACCAGTTAAGCGTTTCCAGCTGCTCATGTGGCAGAGATTAAGAGCCTCGATGAAGTCTTTGCAGACTGTGGGATGGTAATGGTAATTCTGGGTTATCTGAGCCTACCAAAACTCACCGTCGCGTTTGTCGGAAAGTTGTGGGTGCATGTGGTGAAGAGAATGAATGGTCTGCGTGTGTGTGAGAAATCGAATGAGCAGGTCACTCAAGACACGCCTCGGTTATGTATTTAATTGGCTGACGCTCTTCGTGGCACTTCATCTTTTTCTTTCTCTCCTTCCATCACCACCCATGGCCCTCTTCAGTCTCACAGACGCGACCTGCATCGCGACTATCCGCACCCTCGCCGCGGACGTCGTCGGCAAGGCCAACTCTGGACACCCAGGTGAGTGCCGCCCATCCCGACGAATTCTCTGTGTTATTCGCTGACAACGACTCACTTGCAAGGTGCACCCATGGGCATGGCTCCCGTTGCCCATGTACTTTTCACAAGGTAAGTGTTATACTATATTCATCACCTGTTCCTCGCTCATAGGGGTGTATTAGGTTCTTCAATGCAAACCCAAGCAGCTCCAAGTGGTTCAACCGTGACCGTTTTGTGCTCTCCAATGGGTGTGTTTCGTCCCGCTTGTCTCATCAACGACTAATATTATTATCATCCTAGACACGCGTAAGTGTCCTACCATCATAGTTTCTCTGACACAATCATCAACTGTCATTCAACACAGTTGTGCTCTACAATACATCCTGTTGCACCTTCTTGGATATAAACTGTCCCTAGATGACCTCAAAGCATTCAGACAAATCGATTCTTTAACCCCTGGCCATCCAGAGGCACACCACACCGACGGTAGCACAAACCCATCCCGAACTCCCTATCTTGTATTCTGACAAGTATCTGTGTATAGGCATTGAGGTCACCACTGGTCCCCTTGGTCAAGGTTTTGCAAACGGCGTCGGCCTTGCCATGGCTCAGGCTCATCTTGGTGCTGTGTACAACCGCGATAACTTCGATATTATAAATAATTACACATATGGTAAGTATCATTTACACGTCATTCCGACGGCTCATCGATTCTCGTGTCATTTAGTCTTCACTGGAGATGGCTGTCTGATGGAAGGTGTTGCGTGTGAGGCCGCATCTCTTGCTGGACACCTGCAGCTGGGCAACCTCATTGTCGTGCGTACATCTCACGTTCGTGAGACCCCCCTACAGTACTTATGGGCGTTGCTAGATCTACGACGACAACCGTGAGTTTGAGTTTTGTATCACTTTGCCACCTTGTGCTCCCCTTTTGAGAAGATATTTCCATCGACGGCGATACTGCTGTCGCATTTACCGAGGACGTCGGCCAGCGGTTTTTGTCATATGGCTGGCAAGTTCTTCGTGTGGAAGACGGCGACAGGTGATGTCCGACTATCTCATCCCCACCCATTAACCAACCGGCCATGGTAGCGACCTCGACGGAATCTACAACGCGATCGCAGCCGCTCGCCGCGAGAAGTTCAAGCCCACCCTTATCCGGCTCCGAACGACGATCGGGTATGGTTCTAAGCAACAGGGTACTCACGGTGTCCATGGTTCTCGTGCGTGGCTGGATTGCTGGATTGTTCCCTCTAGCCCGATCTGATCTCTCGCACAGCCCTCAAGGCCGACGATATCCAATCTCTCAAGAGCAAATTTAACTTCCCACCAGACCAGACTTTCTACGTTCCTAGTGAGACATACACGGTATATCGGGCAGCCGCCCGCCGGGGCGCCGAACTTGAGGCAGCTTGGACGACGTTGCTTGCCAAGTATAGCAAGGCCTATCCGAAGGAGCACGCGGAGCTCACGCGTCGGATTGCCGGAAAACTTCCAGATGGGTGGGAGAAGTCACTACCCGTGTACAAGCCCGGCGATGCCGCACAGGCCTCCAGGAAGTACTCCGAGATTGTTCTGACTGCCATAACCCCCAAGCTTCCAGAGCTCGTGGGAGGTTCGGCAGATCTGACCGGCAGTAATTTGACCAAGGTGAAGGGAACCGTCGACTTCCAGCCTCCAGGCAGTGGTCTAGGAGGTTACTCGGGGACCTACATCCGCTATGGTGTCCGCGAGCACGGTATGGGTGCAATTGCCAATGGCCTGGTGGCATATGGCGCTATCATACCTTTTGTTGGGACTTTCATGGTGCGTGTCATTGCAAAATCAGATCTGCCTGTTGCCTCACTTGGGTGCAGAACTTTGTGTCGTACGCTGCTGGCGCTGTGAGACTATCTGCGCTCAGCAAGCACCAGGTGATCTGGGTTGGTATGTGGTGTTCCGTCCTTGCTTCGTATCCGTCTGTTGATCTATCTACCCGACACAGCAACACACGATTCCATCGGTCTTGGCGAAGATGGTCCAACCCACCAGCCCATTGAAACTGCTGCCCACTTCCGTGCTATTCCGAACCTCGACTTCTGGCGCCCTGCAGACGGTAACGAGACTTCTGCATCCTACTTGGTTGCGATCCAAAGCAAGGAGACACCTTCGATACTCTCGCTTTCCCGCCAGAATCTCCCCAACCTTGAGGAATCCACAATTGAGAGGGCCGTGCGCGGTGGATACGTGCTCTACGAGGTGGATGGCAAGGAGGACTTGACGATCGTTAGCAGCGGAAGCGAGGTTCCGATCGCATTGGAGGCCGCAAGCAAACTCAAAAATGAAGGTCTCAAAGTCCGTGTTGTGAGCTTGCCATGCTGGTCTGTGTTCGACAGGCAGGACAAGGAATACAGGCTGAGCGTCCTGAGGAGTGGAGCTCCGATCTTGTCCTTGGAAGCATTGTCGACTGTTGGATGGCAAAAGTACAGTCACGAGGCAAGTGTCGAGTGTGTCTGAGGATATGTGTATATTCATGATGGTCTGCAGCAATACGGCTTGCTAGGGTGGGGAGCATCGGGACCATACCAAAAGGTCTACGAGAAATTTGGTATTACTGGTACAAGTACGCACCTCGACTTTTATCTGTGATTTGGGCTGACTGTCCCGACCGCAGACATTGCTGCTGTCGGCAAGAAGGTGATCAAGTTCTACAAGGGTGAAAAGGTTGTTTCTCCCCTTGAAAAGGCCTTGTAAAATGGCTGTATTTTTCGAGTTGTGATAGAGTCGATTCAATGTAGTATCCGAGTAATCATGAATAGATGTTCCGATTGCCAACTCTCGTTGCGACGAAAAGAGGGGAAAGCAGCGCACAGTGAGGCATTATGCATGGATATCGTTTGTCGGGTGTCTACACCAAATCAACAAGTCTATTTTCGGTGAACAGTCATGTTGTCCCAAGCGGCCCTCTCTTCGTCCTCCTGAATGGCGGACTCGATATGTGGTTTGAGGTAGCGAACATCCTGCCAGACGAGGAATCAGGGACAATGGTAGAACGGATCGCGCTGCGCATACGTCTTTGGCCGAGACCCACTGCTCCTTTGGCAAGTCTTTATGGACAGCGCTCTGGTGCAGAGCCACTTTCATGCGGTATGCACGGTCGTATCCCTCACGGGGTGTCAGACGTCCCAAGGCCTGTCATTCAAGGGTGTCAGAATCAGACAGTCTACTGATACGAGCGTGACGCACTCTCTGTACTTCGGAGAGTTCCTCCATTTCTGTTCATTCGAGAGCGGTCAAGTCAGAGGCGCAACGGAACTAGGAAAAGTACGTACGGAGGTCGTCGTACTTGAGGCCCATCCGGCGGTAACCCATCAGGTCGGCATACCAGTGAGCGACGGGGGTGACGAGCCTCTTGAGGGAGCGGGATGAGCGGACGTAGGGTGCGAGGGATGGTCCGAGCGCGTTCATTCTGTTCAACGGGTTCGTTTTTTTCTTTGCAACTTGGCCAGAAGCGGGACCGTCCGGGATAGCCTATTTGTATGTATTTGTGTTCGGATATATATATATATATAATTCAGTGATAAGATCAAATACGAGTAAAAAAGACGCTTTGCACGATACCATCGCAGACGATGCCCGCAACAGCCAACGTCAACGAACGCACCTATATCATGGTCAAGGTATCCTAGCCATTTTACTTGCAACGAAAATCAACCCATCCCCAACTAGCCCGACGGCGTTGACCGCGGTCTCGTCGGCGAGATCGTCACCCGTTTCGAGAAACGCGGCTTCAAGCTCATCGCCGCCAAACTCGCCCTCCCATCTCAGGACCATCTCGAACAACGTAGTTATATCTTCCTCTTCCTCTCGGTCAACTTCTCACCACACACAGACTACGCCGATCTCAGGGAAAAGCCCTTCTTCCCTGGCCTCATCACGTACATGCAGACCGGCCCCGTGTTCTGCATGGTCTTTGAGGGCCTCGATGCCGTCAAAACGGGCCGCGCCATGCTTGGTGCTACCAACCCCCTCGCTTCACAACCGGGTGTGTCGTCTCTGTCTCGGTGTGGCCGTCGTTGAACGTGTTTCCTAAGGGACGATCCGTGGCGACTTTGCCCTTGCTGTCGGCCGTAACATATGCCATGGCTCCGATTCTGTCGAGAGCGCCGAGAGGGAGATTGCATTGCACGTCGTTTTTATCACCGATGTCGACGCAAGGCACTCACCATGTTCCCTAGGTGGTTCCCTGAAGGAACTCTCCAGTATCGCCTCACCCAGGAAAGCATGATCTACGAGTAGAAGTAGATGGGTAGATCCGCTGCGTCAAAACATCGTGTATGATAGACATGGAATTGTGCTGCAGTTTTCACCTGTGACACGGGCTTCGCAACAAATCGACAATCAAACTAGTGTTGTTGTTGCTTTACAACACTTGACAACGCGCAAGAATGGTATGTAATGCAATGAAAATGGGGTATTGTGCAAGAGAGTCAATAACAAAGGATCTCAAAAGCCCCGTCGTGGTCTGCAACACTGGCCACAATGCCGCCTCTCGGCGTGCCATGGGTAGAGTTTACCTGTCCGAGCAGACACGACATACCACCACGACGTGGCATCTTTGTGCGTTCCCCAGCAGAATAGATCGCGGAGGAATCGGAAAACGAATAAGGAGAGTAAATTCAGAGTCACCAGTCTGTCCTTGTTACGTCCCGCAAGCGAGGATGGAGGCCATATCCTTCTCGCCTGCTGCAGGTAGTTGCCGTGAGCGAGCTTTGAGCCGCACTGAAAGCAACGACGCCATGAGGTCAAAACGTAAGAAACAACGAGCAAAAAAAAACACGACTCACGATTACGATCCAGAGTGAGAAGTACGACCTTGATAGTACTATTCGCATCTCGCGAGACTGCAGCGCCTTTGAGAAGTGCCGATCGATCGATCCAGTGCTCGTCTTGCCAGATGGCAGCCTTGAGGATGAGATCGTCCATACATCGATCCCAAGATTCTTCGTCAGAAAACTCGACCTGTTCGGTTCGGACGTTCAGAGACGTGAGATAGTTGCCCTTGGATGTCTGAACCTTGAGTGAGGTTGCGTGCGATCGGATGTGAGAGGTGATATAAGTGACGGCTTCCTGCGCAGCCTCGCCGAGCTGGGATGTGTTGGAGCAGAGTCCATCAAGTTCCATGATAACAGGAACAGGGATAACGACAGTCCATCGAAGTGACTCGACAGTCGAGGCAACCATGGATAGTGACGACAAAAGAATGTTCGTGTCTAGCACGAGAACACTATAGCCAGGGACGATGTTGAGCGTCGGCGCAGACACAACAAGCCGACGTGAATGCCGTTTCGAGCGCCGCGTGGGAGAGCAAGAGAGCGGTGGTCGTTGAGCAGACGCAAGCAAGGATCGCAGATACCGCCGCCGTGCCTGCAAGCATATAAGCCAACGTCGACCGGTCAGAAATTTGATTTCTCTTACCTTGAGTGCTTTAATTTCCTCCGAGCCCTCTTCGTCATCCTCACCTTCTGAGGATTCATCCACCTCTACATCGTCGCCGTCAATGTCCATCGCCTCATCGGTCCACCTCCGATTTCTACGTCGAATTTCCTCCTGTTCACGTTCATGACGATCTTCGTCTCTCCATCTGCGTACCTTTGCCTCCAACACGCCATCCACTTTCCATTCACGCGCCCCTTCGATCCACGTGAAACCGTCGACGAGCCCGGCCAAGTTGATTGCACTGCGCACAATCCTGGACCATCGCCGCACGGTCCCATTCTTCGATTCACGGCCGTCTTCGTCTTCGACCTCGTCCTCGATGATGCCATCGGTTAACTGATCGCCTTCTTCTGTATCCAGTACCTCGATCTCCACGCGACGATCTTCCCCACTCTTCCAGTACCCACGTTCAAACACCTTGCGACCGACCCATTCCATCCCACGCATACACCAGTCTTCTGGGAGAGGCGGAGCACAGCCACTCGTGAGCATCGCCCAGCGCTCTGCACCGCTGGGAACGGGAACATGTAGTCCCTGAGCGTTATGTGCATTCTTTGGGATCGAAGTGAAGAATGATGCCAAATCTTCCCACGGAATGAACCGCTCTAGGACGGTGAGCGTCTCGGGGTGTCTGCTGATAGTAGTCAGGAACGTGAGGAAGACGGTGAGATAGGGATTTAGAGTGGGCTTGGCAAATGGCGAAGCTTTGCGCGTCGGGCTGCGGAGCACAAAGGAAAGCATTGTAAATGCGAGCTGCATGGCGTACTTGAACGCTTGCGAGAGTTCCAAGGGTAGCGGGCTGTCTGACAACATGGGGGAAGTTTGCGTCTGCAAGGGATCGGATTTCGGTGCGTCATCGTCCACGTCCATCCGCTTCTCTTCCGTGTCCTCCTCAGGTTGAGTGTGTGTATTTCGCTTTGCAAAGACCCGGAAGGGTGTTGCCGATGAAGGATCGCGGGTACCTGCACCACCCATCTTACGCAGGATACTACCAGGTCGACCATATTCCATGACGGCACCGATGTTGGTCACTGCCATCATGATCCACTCGCGTTCTTGGGCACCCTCGATTTCAAGGCGTTCGAGGAAGCGGGAGAGAGTGGGCGCAAAGTCGTCAAGTTCAATGTTGGTGAAGAGCATTCCATGGAGGAGGACGAATAATTCTGGAACTGTCGCATCTGGTTGGGAGCGACGAGACTGAGCTGTCGATGACCATATGGGAAGGACAGATTCTCGTGATGTGGTGAATGGGTGAATGGTGGTCATGCTAATGATCGGATGGGATCAGTGTCAAGCAGGAAACGGGCCGATGTGCCCACAGACCTTTTCACGAAGTGGTAAACTGCGCGGAGCTCCTCGTTTTCGACTTCACGGCTGAGGAGGCCGAGGTGGTGGTGGAGTTTCCCTGCACCAGGGGTGTCTGCGATGCCTTGAGCGTACCACTCTTTTGCGATGCACCGCCAGCGTTCCTTGTCGGGTTCGACTTGCATCATGCGCGCGGCGACGACACCGACGCTTGGAGTAGGGGAATCATCGATTCGTGCTGCGGGTCGATAAGAAGACGACCTGACGCTGATCAGCGACTTGCTCTTCTGAGCGTCACTGGCATTGTCGCAGGACTCGGCGTTTGCTTGAGAGATGGCGTCTAATGTGAGGGCAGTACCGACAAGCTGGTTACTGGTGACCATGGCGGCGACGGCCATACGGTAGCGTGCCAGGTCACCGAGGGCTTCAAGCCAACCTGCGCGGAAGGACCTGAGGATAGGTTCCTCGAGCAAGCCAGTGTAAAAGGTATAAGCGAAATAGATGAAATCTTGGAGATGCTCCAATGCAAGTGGGGAAGCAAACGAAGCACGACGGAGAGCCTCGAGGAGCTTGTGGAAGGCATGCGTCCAGAGTCTAATGATGATGTTATACTTTGTGGGGATGACGCGCAAGGATGCTGGTACGGAAGGGGCGAGGGATATTTCCATTAGATTGTGCATCATCTCAGCTAGTCTGAAAAGCAAGAGATGAGAAAAAAGGGGGCACATGATGTGAATGATGAACAGTGTTACCGTTTATGGTCTGATATCAGTTTGAGCCACTTTTGCTGCTCGAGCTCTTCGTCGGACACATCGCGGGCACGAGCGTGCAAGAGAATGCGGGAATCGTCGGGGTTATCGTCGGTGTCTTCCGCGAGAATTTTCGACTCTAATGCGGAGATGCTGCGATATAGCTTCTTGAGCTGTGCTGCGAACGCGTTGTTTCCGGGCTCCTCACGGGGTCTTGCGTCGAACAGTGCAGAAGAGGCGGAGGAATTGTCGGTTGTGCCGGAAGAGAGGGTGAAACTGGAAGAGGCCATGGAATGGGCATAAGAGGAGGTGGAGGAGGCAGAGACATGGTCGGCGGAGGGTTTTTGAACGGGCGTGGACTTTGGGGTGGCGGAAGGGCGAGCGAGGACGGCGAAACGGACGGGGTCGTCCTTGCGGTGGTCGAAGAGACGCTGGTGGGAAGGGGCGGGGTTGCGGGATGGGCAGGAGCTGCTGGTTGCATCAGAGGCGGGTTCTGGGTCGTGTATGCGACGGAGAGGTATCGGGTCCGTGTCGGGGTTGTAGAGCTTGTTGTGCTGCTGCTGTTGACGATGCGGGGTGGATATCTTGAGACGACGAGAAAAGTCGTCTGGGTCTGCGGCATGTGGTGCTGGGTGAGGTTTTCGCGGGGAGGCGGGCGTGGGGGGTGTGTGGTGGGGTCGCTCTGTGCGGCGGGTCGCGCTGGGATGGTGGTGAGTGGTTAGCCATGGTCGTTCGTGTCGATGCTCACTTTGCGTTTCTACGCTGGAATGCGACCATGCGCTCAGCGATGTCTGTCGGCTGGGCGGGATCGCGGCGCCTTGGGTTGTCCATGGTCGTGGTCATGGTCAAGCGCATCCACGCCCGTCCTGCGCATTTCGACCCATCCGCAGTCGCAGCTGCTGCGCCGATCGAGATCATTCCATTTATGGAAACTAAAGTCACACCGTCAATTTCATACAATGTAATCGTACACGTGACAACATCGCAACACGTGACACAATTCACCACGCGTGATGCCCGCCGCTGACCAGAATGCTGCACCGTGCGCGTCCTCAGCGGCGCACGACGACGACAAAGGGAGTGAGACGTACTCGCTACCAGTGCAGAAGCTCGACGCGTCCGACGCGAGCCACACGACCACCCCACGCATCTCGTCTGGCCGTCCGAGCCGTCCGAGCGGGTTCATGCCCGACCACTTGGCGTACAGGTGCGGCTGCTTGTCCAGATACGCCGCGGTCATCCTCTCGATCCATCAGCGCATGTGCAGCGACACCACCGCCACTCACTGTGTGTAGATGTACCCCGGCGAGAGCGTGTTCACTCGGATGCGCTTCTCTCCGAGCTCGCACGCCATGCTCCGTCCCATCTGCAGCACCGCAGACTTGGAGGTGTTGTACGACACCCACGCGAGATCCTGTCATCGTACCCGGATCAGCCGTGCTCTACCCTCAAAAGTGTCTGCTAACCCTGTTGGTGATGCTGCCAGACATGGACGCAATCAGCACGATGCTTCCCCCGCGACCAAACCGCTCCATTTGTCGCCCAGCTGCCTGTACCGTGAACAGCACTCCCGTCGTGTTCACCTCAAGCACCTGCATAGACGGTCAATTACCCTCCTCTCTCGTCCAGTCATGCCCACTTACTTCTTTGAACTGCGCTGCAGGGTACTCCAGACAGTCCGTGTGCGACTTCAGAATTCCTGCCGCCGCAACGCAAAAGTCGAATCGCTGTTCCTTGTCCCCGATCTCTTCGGCCTTCTTCCACAACAGGTCTTGGTTCCTCACGTCCGCGCTAAAGTATTCCAGTCTCGA
Organism: Singerocomus inundabilis; assembly: GCA_038089075.1. Lineage (NCBI taxonomy): Eukaryota > Fungi > Basidiomycota > Agaricomycetes > Boletales > Boletaceae > Singerocomus > Singerocomus inundabilis. The sequence continues at coordinate 44,737 of JBBPKD010000055.1, forward strand.
TCCGTTCCCCAACTTGCTCACATACTCCCGAGACGCCTGGAATTCCGCAGACGGCTCTTCTGGCAGATCAAGACAGTAGACTGCTCGTGCACCCGCCTCCGCGAGTGCTATCGCCATCTCGAGTCCGAGGCCCCTGTTACCCCCAGACACCAGTCCAACCCGATCCGTGAGCGCAAACTCGTCAAAGATCTTGGGACGAGGCACAAGGGAGGAATCCTCTTTTGCCCTCAGCGCAGCCTCGATGCCCAAGGGCGCGAGAGGCGAGACAGATTGTACATTTCTAGCCGAGATTAACACCTAATCGAAGACGATCGTTGGACAAGACTCACGGAGATGCCATTGTGATGGTGATATCTTGGATCATAGTCAACGCGACTGGTCTCCTATTATAACCCTCCTAATCACCCTTATCAGCTGCCAGATTACCTAGCACAGTCAGTCATGAAGTTCTTTTGAGATGCAAAGACGTAAACCTCTCCGTCTGGGATTGATAAGAGATGTATTAAACGATAGCTCACACCGAGTCGGCATGCAAACCCCTCTCTGACTGGAGTTCACTCACTCCTTGAACGAGTCGTTGGGAGGGACAACCCCCTCTGCGACTTTGACCAAACCCCGAACAATGTCGCGTCCAAGTAGCCCTGCGCGGTACCAGCCTATCGCTCGAGTGATCCCATCCGAGATCAAGGTCGACGGCCTCTGTCAGGGGGTGGACAAGGCAAAGTTTAAGTCGTATTCGATATATCGGCGTCTTGCTGAATCTCGATGTACGCTCCTCGGACCTCGGCCGATGTATGGACGAGCCGAAGATTGACTCGGGTGGACAAGGCAACTCACGTGTAGACCAACTTGCAGTTACGGTACACTCTGCCCATGCCACCGACTATATGGGTGGGGATGAACGCGACCATGAGGCTCACTCCAACCAAGGGGTCCGACCCAGACAGCTCACCTTCACCTTTAAGCCTTGGGTGCTTTCAAAGATGGATGTGATGGGCTTTACTACATGATCACGTATATCATACCCGACCGTATATAAACTGCGAGCGATTAATCCCAATGTCGCGTGCAATCGTCGTTGACTTTGTTTAACACGCCTGCCGAGAGCTACGCCGTCTTCAGAGCAATCTGGTCTGGTCGCGGCGTACATGCTGCGTTCTAGGACTGCTTCCACGCCTAGGAGTTCGGAATGGAAATCCGAGTCGTCATATTCTCGCGCAGCTGTGAACCCTCCTTTGTGCGGCCAGGTATGCCGGGGCTGGAATGGGGCACATGTTGGAATGAGATGGAGGATGGCCGTGGAGCGAACAACCAGCTAAACCTGGGGCCTTATAGTAGCGTCTTGCGGTGATAGGGCTGGGTCCATGGAACTGCGTCGCTCTCACAAGTGAGAAGGTCGGACTCGCGTATCAGATTTGCGAATGCTTAATGATTCACGGGAACAGCCTAGAAGAAAGCCTGCGAGATGGCATTGCCTCTACTACTTGCACTGATCTGCAGCAGGACGAGCCGCTCGATGGCGTCGACGGTACGACATGCAGGAGGGCACGCCTGGGATGGTATGGCGCTCGGAACTCGGAAGCTGGGCTGATCCGCTACCGAATGGAGGTAGCTTCATGGGACATTTCCAGCGTGTGCCCGTCTAAAATATGCCAGAACCCAAAAAAAAAGAGAAAAGAAAAGAGAGACGGTGGAGTGGGTATGGATGAGAATAGCAAGCTTCAAGGGATCAAAAAAATGGTTCAAAAATGGTTCAAGTCTAGCCAAGGAACGATCAGAAATACGGTCAGGCAGTGTTGGAGATTTGGGAGACGACCGTATACCGCGGTGGGGTCTTGAGACATGGTGAACACGAGACGCCAGGCCGCCCAGCCCGTCGCCTCGTTGAAGAGGTGCGCCGGCCGATACCGAGTACCCCTCGGATATTACAAAATAGTCCGTCTACCAGCCAAGTATCCACCAATCGAGTAGACATAGTGCGAACGTGTAACTGACACTGTCACCGAGTCTGTTGCTGCGCCTCTAACCACCATTAGTATGACCCTGCCACAAGCCGTACGTCTTTCCCGGCGTCGTTTGCCACAGACGGATGGTGCCTGCGTCATGTCAGATGTTCAGCCTTGTAAATATACGATATACGCTCACCGTCCTCTAGAAAGAGCGATGTGGTTACACGGATTAACGGCATCATATGATCAGGTGGTGCCTCGTGTCATACCAACGGTAACACGCACCACTACCACTTGCGTACACTTCGCCATCTGGACTAAACTCGACGCAGTGCACGGGACCGTGATGACCCTTTAACACGTCCCTTTCTTCGCCATCCATACCATGGACTCGCACCCACTCGTCCCCGAGATTTCCGGTCACGAAACGATCTTGAAAGATGGGATGAACGGAAGCTGATGAGGGCGAGTATGGGAGGTTCAGGCTGTGAGTCGGCGCCGTGCTCGGCAAGGCAGGTATAAATGCCACGGTTTCTCCCGATGTGACGACAAGGCGTTTCGTCTGCGCTGAGAGTTCCATGGAGGTGATCGGATTTGGGAATGCGAGCGAGGTCGTCAGTTTGCGCGTACGCAAGTCCCACCATCTGAGGTGTTGTGAATACGCTGTGACATGGGGTCTGAATAAGAAAACACACTTTATGAGGCCATCCTCGCCGGCAGATACGCCAGTGTGTTCGCCAACCCAGACGACACTCTTGACGGTCTTGTCATGTGGGGTGACACCGGGATCACCGAGGAGATCGGCTTCTGCATCTGGGCGAGCGAGATCAAAAATGCGGACCTTCTTTTCTTGACCACCGGTGAGTATGTGAGATGAAGTGCGTGAAATAGCGACTGTTCGGACGATGTGGTTGTGGGGGAAGGAGTGGAGTGGATCTCCTGAGAACGTGTCCCAGATTTTCCTATCAAGGTGGAGATGTGTAGATGTATGAGGTGGATGGTCGGTCCGTGAGACGTGCAAGACTCACGCAGTAAAATCGGCGCTGCCTGACACAGCTCTGGAGCCATCTGGAGAGAGTTTGGTGCACCAGACGGCGCCCTTGTGGCCGAGGAAGGTGCCGATCCAATCTCCGGTCCACTCTCTGAGCATGGGGTTTCCGTCCTTGCAGCTAGATACGAGCAGATAGGTGTTGTCATCGAGGATCGGAGAGAAGGCGAGATGAGTGACGGGGCGGGTGTGGCCAGGAGCGACGAGGGGAACTGCCTTTGGCTGGGACGACATTCGTCGTGAGATAAAGGAGAGAGACGGGGTAGCAAGACAAGACAAGACAAGACAAGACAAGAAAAAGCTGAAGAGAGTTGGATGGTATTGAGGGGGGGGTGGTGCTCAAGACGTGGGTCGAGCAGCAACACGAGGAGCCGGGACGCGCGTGGCACTCTTTTCGGCGAGCAGACGCCCACCAACGACCCTGAAGACGCGCCCCCCTGACGCGCACCTCCTCCTCGTCCTGAACGACGCTGCACACAGTACTCTTTCAGAGCGACAATGATTTGGACGCTGTGCCTCTCCCACATTCGGGCGACGATAACAAGGATAGACGTGCCTGTTACTGCCAAGGCGACACTCGGTGTACAAGTCTGACGCAAGAACGGAACAACCTGCATCTCGTCAAGTCTGGCAAGAATGGCGTGCTTTCCTCCCATGCGGCCGTCTCAAGCATATAATGATAGTCGTCGGCTACCCTCAAGCTCACCGGCCCGCACATCTCATCGGCGCCCTCGTACGGTATATAACCAGTCCCAACTCCTCCTGGACTCGAGTACCGCGCCATGGCCTCCGCCGTCAAGCGTGTCGGCAAAAAGATCGTCGCCTATCCCGAGGATGGCGTGCCAGTCATATCCACCGCCACCTACATCAAAGACAAGCTCAGCGGACCCAAGCAAGCCGTGAGCGATGCCCGTTGAACCCTGCTCAGACACTCACCCCCGCTCGTCCAGGTCGTTGGCTATCTCACCAGCCTATTTCCCATCCTCCGCTGGATTACCCGATATAGTATGTCCGGTGGCAGCGTGTCAGATCGTTTGTTCATACAGGCTCTTTGCAGACGTCGGCTGGCTGACAGGTGATCTCATCGCCGGCCTAACCGTCGGCATCGTCGTCGTCCCTCAGGGCATGTCTTATGCTCAGGTAACCCCCCTGCTTCTCATTGTTCTCCTTCTCACCGCTCACTCCCCCCTGGCATTAGCTCGCGACACTCCCGCCCCAGTATGGCCTGTACTCTTCGTTCGTCGGCGTCTTGATTTACTGTGTACGCATCCGACGCCAACGACCTTGCTTCGACTGACATCAGTCCCCCCCCCCCCACATCTTTGCCACGTCCAAGGACGTATCCCTTGGCCCTGGAGCCGTCACGCCCCCCCCC